>PVJC01019045.1:0-30667 GCA_004026665.1 Murina feae
GAGGAGGAGGGGGAAGAGTGCTCACATATGACAAATAAGCAGACTTTTGATTTACAAAGTTATTACACGTTATCTTACCTGCACTATTACTTAACTCTAAATTGTGAGGTCTATCAAAAAAAGGTCTTATAGGAATATGTTTTAGTTATTCTTATAAGAAATATATAGTATATCTTTTGTTTTTTGCTTAATCCCCACCTCCTTTCGTCCAGTCTCCCAACCTCCCTGCCTTCTGACAGCTATCAGTCTGTTCTATGTATCCATGCTTCTGTTTCTATTTCATTCCTTTTCATTGTGGTCTTTGTCCTAGAAAGGAGTTTAGATTTTTCAGTTTGGAGATTTCACATGATTCAGATGACTCTTCACACTCTCTTACTTTACCTTGGTCCTTTTGCATTCACCCACAGTCTTGAGTCAGCACTATTTTCTCCCAGGTTCTGCTGTGGTTCCCTGATTGACTCACTGTGATTGCCAGTTATCTGTGAATGAGTTGGGCTCTTGAGACCAAGGATGCCTCACCACTGCTTCATCTTGCACAATGACTGATACCAGGCAGCTTTTGAGGTAACTAGTGGTTTTACTGATTCATATCTTGGAGTTCATAGCATTGCTTATAAGTGGAATTTGTAGTAGATTTTCAGGAAATTTTGGTTTTACTGTCCTGACTTTATGGGAGAATTTGGAAAGATTAGAAAACTGTTCTATTTCCATATTTTCCAATCATCTACCATAGGAGTTATTTGATGATTTATTTTTCAAATTAGAGAAGATAAATGTCTTAGGATTCTGGATTTCAGAACTTGAGAATATTTTTGTCTATCACTTTATATGTTGATTCTTTTTTTATTCAAAAATTACTTTTATTTATTGAGTTTCTGTGATATTCCAGAACTTGATTAAGTGTTTGTAATCTAAGAGTCAGAATGTTCCAGATATAAGGTCAGATGTTTTAACAAATAATAATCCACTTACCCTTCAGAACACCCAATTTTCATTTTCTGTATCAAAAGCTAAGAGCAATTATGTGTCTGAAGATTACACACAGCTTCAGTAAAGGGTGTTTGAGTTAATAGTACAATTGAATGAAAAATATACTTTAAACAATAATTTATTGTTTATAGTTGCTGCTCTCTGGCATTGGGGAGAGGATAATATGCTGGCCTTTTACATCATGTTTGTTTATTTTCTATAGTAAAACTTTACTATTAAAGGGAGTCACTGTTACTTTAGGTAGAAATTTGAGCAGATATTGGAAGACTACAAGAAATGAGTAAATATCTTTCACACACACACATAGGCAGACATACAAAAAGAAAACAGATGAGGTAATGCTCATCTATTTTCACATTAGTCTTGACTTTTAAGTAATTTAGGATGGAAATTCAAATTAGGTTTCAATTCAAGGAAGAATTACCTGTTCTATGAACCAACCATTGTTATTGCATTACCTTATGCTTAGCTTCTCACCTGAGGTATATAATTTCTATTATGTCTAGATCAGATTAACTCAGTAACAGTTATCATCAGTCCTTTCTTTAGGCATTTCCACATGTTTGTGAACATTAAAAATACCAATTTAAAAATGTGTGTTTATGAAAAAATCTATTGTTATTTCTATTATTATTATGTATGTGCATTAAAGATAATTTTATATAACTTTAATAGTTGCAAAGCTCATATAACGTTATAATTTATTTTTAAAACTCTATTGATTATGAATTAGCTCAGAGACCTACTAAATAAGATTGTGCAGTGCTCAATCAAGGGGACATATGTGAAGTCCTGCCATCTAAACTAATAAAAGCGAAATAGTAAAATTAACCGTTTCTCCGAGACAGGGTAAGCCATGCCCACCAGCCAATCAGAGTGGCTGTATGCAAATTAGCCCAGTCAAGATGGCGGCAGCGGACACCCGGAGGCTTGCCATCTGTTGCCTGCCTGCAGGCCACACGGGTGGGGGGGCCGGAGGAGCGACCTCCCGCAGCCCCACACCTCCAGGCAGAAAGCAGCCTGGAAGTAGGTCTGTGATCGCGGCAGCACCAGCACACATGCCTCTGTGAGTGCCCGTGCCTCCGCGAGTGCCCGAGCCCCCGCGATTGATTTCAGGCGGCAGGGCAGCTGGGGCCTGGTGGAGTAAGCCAGCCCAGGCCCCCAGGCTGTTCTGCAGCCTGGAAGTAGGTCCGTGATCATGTGGGCACCGGCACACACGCCTCCGTGAGTGTCCGAGCCTCCGCGATCGATTTCAAGCGGCAGGGAAGCCCAGGCCCTCAGGCTGCCCTGCAGCTGGAAGTAGATCCGTGATCGCGGGGGCTCGGGCACAGAGGCATGTGTGCCCATGCTCCTGCGATCGATTTCAGGCGGCAGGGCAGCCAGGGCCTGGCGGAGCAAGCCAGCCCAGGCCCCAAGGCTGTCCTGCAGCCTGGAAATAGATCTGTGATGGGGTTGGGGCACGGGCACTCAGGGAGGGATAGCCTCCCTGAGTGCCCATGCCCCCCCCACCATGGATTCCAGGCGGATGGGCAGCCTGGGGGGGGGAGGGGAGGCAGAGGATCTGAGCCAGCTCCGCCCCTGAGGCTGAGGCCTGGAAATCGGTGCGGGGCACACAGCACACAGGGAGGTGTGCCCTCCGTGTGTGCTGTGTGCCCCAATGGATTCCAGGGTCCCAAACTGTGAGAGAGCACAGGCAGGGATTAAGTACCCCCCAACCCCTGCTGAGTGCACAAATTTTTGTGCACCGGGCCCCTAGTATATATATAATGTTCTAGATATGGCTCCTGTTGGTGTAAATTATTGAATGGCTTCAAGGAAAATAACATTTTCCTTTTCTTGATAGAGCAAAAAAAATAGTTGATAATCAAATGGTAGTTTTTATAATCTTGCCTACATCTAGAAAACTATCTGTTTATTTCTAATGAATTTTAGGGAAGTTAGGAATAACATAAAATACAACTAACATGGATATTATGGGATCTGAACTCTTAATAAAAGACCTACAACATAATTGAATTTATGTTATAGGATTAACAACATCTATATTTTGCTAACTGTTTCTAATTGTCCCAGTTTGTCAATCATTTAACAAAAAAAAATGGTTAATATAAAAAACAATTGTGTGCTAGCAAAAATAGCAAAGGTGACTTAATATATCATTAAAATGTTCCTGCACTCAATTTAGAATGAATGAGTTCTATTTCACATCTCAAGTGTGGACAAAAAGTGGGTTCTGTACACAGTAACCTCACAAGGGTGTTCCGATCATAAATTTCTATCTGGACAGGTCATAGAGGTTTTTCATGCCTCAAACATGTAACTTTTTCAGTAAAAGGTTATCTTTGCCTTAAGCTAGCTGTGTCCATTTTTTCTTGGGCATTTTAAATGATTACACTTTTGAAATAAATATAACCACACTCTTGAGAGCACAGAACTTGTAAACAATCCTGTAATCCATCCCAACCTTGCTTTCTCTTACCTTCATGTATCTTTTTTTATGTTCCCTCCTTCATTTAAATGCATAATTGAAACTACAAACTGTCAAACTGTCATTCTCAGGAGCATTTTAGATCTTGCTTCTTAGAAATTGGCATCAGTTTTGGCTCAAATAAACTCTTATAAAAATTCTCTCTAGGTTTAGATGTTTCTTACATTAAGCAAATATACTTTCTCAGATGACTAAAAAAATCACTAAAAGGCATAACATATTTGTGTGCCTGACAGAAGAATTTACTTTTATAGTGGATAGCATATAGCAGAACTAAAAACCATCTCTTTCAGTAAGCTCAGTGAACATAAATGAAGTGGTTTTATGAGTGATTCTAGTTTGTGTGGAGTAATTAATGCTAACCCATAATTAAATAGCCATAAGTAATGGTGGATAAAACAAATCCCTAAAACTGCACTACTAAAGACAAAGTTCTAAATCAAACTGACCCAACTAAGGCATGGTAACAAAAAATAAAATTTAAAAAATCAAGAATTCTCTTTAATAGTTGGGTTTCTAAATTACATTTTTTTTGTGTGTTTTATGTAAACTTTTGGTAATACAGTGTTTTGTTTTGGTTTGGTTTTCTGGGTAGAACATAAAACAGCAAAGAGAAACTGTTCGGTTTCAGTGACTGACTACAACAAGGTCAAAAGCTAATTTAATAAGCTGATAATACAATTATGAACTACATTTTAAATGAGGACAGAAAGAAAAAAAAATAAAACTGAGAAACATGTGACAGAATCATTTCCTTATGTGCATGTCTATAATCATTGTACACCCAAAATGCATATTTTCACATTTCAAATGCTAGCTTGAAAGGTAACCCAATCGATTGTGGAAGTCTATTCTGCCTAGAATACATGTATAAATCAAATACTCAGCAAATATCACTTTCAAGTTTAGTTTTATTATAAATAACTATGTTTTCACCATGTTCCTTCTACCTCAAACACATAAACATTCACTCTTTAAATCAATTTCCTCTATGCTGTCAATAAAAAGATTTAATATGGTGATAAAGAAATAAATGTAGGATATTATGTGTTTCTTCTAAGTCTTGTACATTTTATGTAGAGCTCTAAAAACTAGTATATGTTTTCTTTATTTTTACTTAAATGGTATCATCAATTTATTGAAATACAACAGTCAAACAAAATTTAAATTCAGTAGTTCATATAAACTATGTAGAATTCAAGATATTTCCGATACAAAGAATATATAAATAAAAGCCAATTTGTTAAATAAGTCTTTTTGTGCTTTTGTAATTTACATTATATACTTTTAAGACATTGTTTGCATCCATCATTCTAGTTTTGATTTAATTTTAGCAAATATAAATTCATTATACCAAAAATCTAATGAGCCCTAATTCTTATATATACTTCAGAAAGTCTTCAGATTTTCCAAATAAATCATAATTTAAGAGTTACAGAATTATGAAAATCATCGTTCCAGATGATGAAACTGACTTGCCCAGGGTTAAATTGTTAGTAGCAGTAGGACCCAGTTTGGAACTTAAAGTTCCTGAATTCCAGAACTTGGATAGTCTTTCTAATTTCCCCCTTAATAATACCAGTAATGATAAAAGATAAATACATTCTCAAATCCTACACTGTTTCTGTTAAGTTACTCTTCATGTGAAAGAAGATGTGGAAGTACCATACTTTATTTGACAACTAAGCAATTCTGATTCTAAGAGGAACACCAAAACTAGAATAAAAGCTGGTTATTAGGAAAGAAAGAGCCCATTTAATTCAATTATGTATAAAGTCACAGTAGTACCAGAAACAATCTTAAATCAATGATGCTGTTGCTGGGATTGCAAATGGGCCCAGCTACTATGGAAAACAGTATAGAGAGTCCTCAAAAATTTGAAATTAGAACTACCATGTATCCAGAAATTACACTCTGTGAACATATCTAAAGGAAAAAAAAAATCACTAACTCAAAATAAAACAGCAACCCTCAGTTTATATACAACTAGAGGTCTGGTGCATGAAATGCTTGCACATGAGGGAGTCCCTCAGCCCGGCCTGCGTCCTCTCACACTCTGGGACCCCTCTGGGGATGTCAGAGAGCTGGTATCGGCCCAATCCCTGTAGGCTTGATCTGAGCAGGCCCAATCCCAATTCCTGCAGGCCTGATCCTGACAGGAGGGAGCCCAATCCTGAGTATTGAGCGTCTGTCCCCTGGTGGTCAGTGCACAGCATAGCAACCAGTTGACTGGTCATTTAGTCTCTTAGGTTTTTATATAGATACTTGGGGTCCAGTGCACAAATTCATGCATCTTGAAAGGAACCATGGGCCTTGAGGCTGCGGTAGGCACAGGGGCGGTCTTGGCCCATTCTACACGCACCAGCCTGGCCCCTCCCATCGTGGCGACCGGCCCCCTGTCTGCCGGCAGCCCCGCTCCTGCCACCACCATTCCTACATGCTGATGGCACCAGCCCTAATTGCTCTGTGCCATCAGCAGGTATGAGTGGGTATGGTGCCTTCAGCTGATGCAAGATTACCCCTCAGGAGAAGGAGGAGGTGGAGAAGCACTCAGGGGTGATTGGGGCTGGCAGCCGCCCCTCGAACCTACTGATGGTGCCAAGTGATCAGGAACAGCACCGGGCACCAGCAGCGGGTGTGAGTGGCAGCTCTACCACTGGCGGCAGGTGCGAGCAGGGCCAGCGCTGGCTGCAGGTGCGAGCGCCAGGCAGGACCACAGTACACAGGAGCAAAGAAATTTCAGTAACCACCAGAGGCTCACCCCGATGATAGCAACTGGTGCCCTGCCTTGGTCTGGCACCCCCATTCACCTGCTCCACCATCCCACTGCAGCCAATGTCTGCCATGTTCCACACACTCCCTGATGATCAGCGCACGTCAGAGCAACCAGTTGTTCGGTTGTTCCAGTTGTTCCACCGCTCGGTCTATTTGGAAATTAGCCTTTAATTATACAGTATAGATAGCTAATATTGAAACAACCTCAGTATCCATTTATGAATGAATGGATAAAGAAGTTGCAGTACATATGGAATATTACTCAGTCATAAAAAATGAGGATATCCTACTATTTGGGACAGCATGAATGGAACTTGAAGGGATTACTCTAGGTGAAATAAGTAAAACAGAGAAAGACAAACACTGTATAATCTCACTAATATAGACAATCTAATTAAACTGCTATATAATACATATAAAGTTGATAAGATCCTAAGAGTTCTTATCACAAGAAAATTGTTTTTCTTGTATTTTTGTCTTATCTATATGAGATGATAGATGTTAACTAAACCTATTGTTGTAATCATTTCGCAATATATGTAAATCAAACCATCATGCTATACAACTTAAAAGTGATGAATGTCAATTTTTTCTCAATGAAATAAAAACTTAAATAAATTGGTGTTGAATTATCTACAATATCAGAACCTTTGTTATTAAACTGTGAATCTGATTTGTTAGTTGCTGATATATAAACTTGTATCTTTTGCTCACCTTTACATCTCCCTTTCCTTAAAACACGTCTTGATTGATTTCAAAGATGGAGAGGAGTGTTAGAAACATCAGTGTTGAGAGAGAATCATCGATCAACTGCTTTCTACACATGCTTGGCATGTGCCCTGACCAGGAACCAAACCATAACTTCCTAGTTCATGAGTTGGCTCTCAACCACTGAGCTGCACCATCTGGGCTCAATTTTCTTAATTTGTAAAATGAGCATTTGGTTATTTCATAGTACTATTATAAAAACCAATGAGTAGATACTTAAAATATGAATAAAAAACCTGGCTTGTAATGGCAGTAAATAATAGTTAGTTTCACCCATTTTCAACCCCACACCAAAATATTGTTGACCTTGGCTATAGAGCTTGGAACAAAAATAAATCTAAAGGTGAGCACTAAATAATTCTGCAATTTCAAATCAGACTGTGTTAAAACAGGTAGCCACAAATATAATAAGACTAGGGGCTTGGTGCACAAAAATTTGTGCACTTAGGGGGTCCCTCAGCCCGGCCTGTGCCCTCTCGCAGTCTGGGACCCTCTCGGGGGACGTCCACCTATTGGTGTGCCTGGCCAGCTTGGGTGAGGGGCTGATGGCTTTTTACAGGCTGGTCAAGCCCCCTAGTGGGGACCCTCACCCCATGGGGGTGTGGCTAGCCTGGGTGAGGGGCTGAGGGCCGTTTTCAGGCTGCCCGCAGCTCCTTTAGGGTTCGGGTCCCTACTGGTGTGCCTGGCCAGGCTGGGTAAGAGGCTGGGGGCCATTTTCAGGCTGCCCACAGCTCCCATTTGCCCAATGTCCCAGTGAGTCTGACTAGAATCAGATTCCTGGGGTTTATTCATCTTCTATAATTGAAACTTTGTTTCCTTGAATGGAGGCCTAGGCAGGCAACGAAGCCTCCTGTTTGCTTCAGCTCCGTGGCTTCTATAGAAATATTGTTGCCTGGAGCAGAGGCCCAGTGTGGTGCAACATAATCCTCCTGTTTGCTCTAGCTCCATGGCTGCCACCCGCCATCTTGGCTGGGTTAATTTGCATACAGCTGCTCTGATTGGCTGGTGGGCATGGCTTGGCTGGTGGGCATGGCTTAGGTGTAATGGAGTGAGGGGCAATTTGCATATTACTCTTTTATTAGATTAGATTGTGCACTACTCCAAATGACAATGTAAGGCAGTAATAGAACATAATTATTCAGTTCATACTATTTATGTAATGCCTACTTGGAAACAGGCATTTGATTATGTATAGGGAATGTAATTTCTACCATTAGAAAAAATATTTTCTTGTAAAGAAACATTAATAAACAAATTATGATACATATCTTTGTTCTCTTATAAAACCTAAAAAATAAGAGGGGTGTGACAAGTCTTCACAAAAAGTAATATTTATGCTGTGTCTTAGAGAATGTATGCAGGTCTAACAGGCATTTAAGAAGAAAAAGCACTTCATACAAAAGGAAAAGCATGGACAAAGACTATGAAAGGGCAGGCTCAGAAAATGGGGATAAATTCCTATAAAGGAGCTTAGGATATGGCATCACTGGTAGAGAATGTTCACAAATGAGGCTGGAGAGAAATTTCAGGTCTAGACTTATGGAGGTTGGACTTGAGACTATGGTTAGTAGAGCCATGTGGAGATAGTTCAGCAGGATAACAGAGCTAAACTGGATTTTTCCTTAGATGACTGACACCAAATTCATCACTATGTTACTAGTTAGGAAAGTGGCAAAGAGCTCAGTTAGGAGCTTATTGAATAATATTGGAAGAAATGATGAATGTATGACCTAGAGCTGTGAAAGCTCTGATTAGAAAATAAATTCTGTTCTACAATGTACAGGATTTGATGATTTATAGGTTAAGCTGTGAGTGTAAGAGAGTGACCTGGCCTGGCTGGCGTGGTTCAGTGGTTGAGTGTCAACCTATGAACCAGGAGGCCATGGTTCGATTCCCGGTCAGGACACATGCCCAGGTTGTGGGGTCAATCCCCAGTGTGGGTGCTGGAGGCAGCCAATCAGTGATTCGCCCTGCAGAGCTCTAGTGTTTCTGATGTTTTTATCTCTCTTTCCCTCTCCCTTCCTCTCTGTAATCAATAAAAATATTGATGTGCATTACACCAGGATTTTTTTGCTTGGGAGATGGGTTGGAGGATATTTTTAAGTACAACTAGGAAGACAGAAGCAAGAGGAACCATATGGAAGTAAGCAGAAATCAATTCAGATTTGTACAGGTAAAAAACTGGTAAGAAGGTTCTGAAGCTCTATGATAAAAAATACTAACAGATTTTGGAGTTTTCACAGAGAGCATTTTAAAAAAAATTATTAATTAGGTAATCCAGAAAGAGTATTTAGAGAGTTGACAAGAAATAATTCCTTTATAGATAATTAAAATATAAAAAAATAAAATGTAAAGGGTTAATGAGGAAGATTGTAAAGGAGTGAGTGACCAATCAGCTTGGTCTGACATTTTGAATAAGAGAAAATGTCAAGAAATGGGGGGTGATTTCCATTCCAAATGCTATCCTGGTCAGCATTCCCTTAGGTTTAAATTAGTGACTCCCCATTTCAGAAAGGCCCAAAACTCTTATGTGAAAAAAAAATAATATTTGCAAACAGAATGTAAAGAAAATAAGTCAATATCACCTCCATAATCACTATATGCAAAGAGTGAAAAGACTGCTTGGTCTAAAAAATGAACCCTGCAGCGTTCCTATCTCTAACCTGCAGAGAGGAATGAGTTTCCATTTATTTGCTTTTCATGACGACGATTTAGTTTTATAGTTACCATTTATTTCCCTTGCTGCAAGAAGCCATTCATACATTGGGCTCACCAGTAGACAGTTATGTTTCAGAGGACTTATTCTGTTCAGAGGGGAAAAGCTTGTGGGTGGTAAACAAGGGTGAAAATTCAGGTAAAATGTATATTCTATGTGATGAATTGTGACAGATTTTCATTTTCACCATACTTGTTTAGTAAATTGTTAATGCTCAACGTGTTACATCCTGCTCTTGATGGCAAACACAGACATTATCATAATCATATTCTTCAAAACTGTTCCTTTTGTCAGTCTTTTTCATCATTAGTTTACTAGGTCAGTGTTACTATTATTATTTGCTTAAGAGTGCATTTGAAGTCTGTTAATGATGTAGGCATATATTTCATATATGTTAGATATTGATAGCAATAGGTTGGTAACTTTAAGGATCAAAAGATTTCTGCTAAAAGCAAAGAGAATCAGAAAGGAAACTGAACTGTAGTTTTCACCTGAGTTAAGTACATTAAATGAAAAGAATCACTTTCTAGAGTGCTTTTCAGATTTAGAAAATTGATGTTATTGATTTTAAGTAATAATGCAAAGGATTTAATGTTTCATATTTCTCCTCCCAGTCGTGAGGTAAAAACTTAATCATACATTTTAACTCACATCTCTTTTCATAAGCATCGCCTTTAGACCATTTGTTTTTCTTTTGTGCCCAAGTGTTCTTTAAATATATAATCTGCCAGTTCTCTTCATAGAAGAAGATGCATGTGATTCATCATCAAGGACAAAGGCTTTTTTTATGTTGTTAAAATAAATCTCATGAGCCCTAACCGGTTTGGCTCATTGGATAGAGCATTGGCCTGCGGATTGAAAGGTCCCAGGTTCAATCCCAGTCAAGAGCATGTACCTTGGTTGTGGGCACATCTCCAGTGAGGAGTGTGCAGGAGGCAGCTGATCAATGTTTCTCTCTCATTGATGTTTCTAACTCTCTCTCCCCCCTTCTCTCTGTAAAAACTCAATAAATTATATTAAAAAAATAAATTTGATGAAATTTTCATTAGTTCACTCATGTGTAAGAGGAAATATACCAAATATTGTGAATTCATAAGATATAGTCCCGAAGGACCTTGGAGTTTAGGAAGGTAGCCAGCAAAAAGGCAGAACTATAATGTTCAATCACAATGTCAGTAAAAAATGATTTGATACCATAATTATTATTTCAAGAATATTAAGGACATAGATATCCTATAATCATAGTTATTATTTGAAAAATACTAAGGATATGCATATCCTATAATCATAATTATTATTTAGAAAATACTAAGGTCCTAGCCAGTTTGGCTCAGTGGATAGAGCATCGGCCTATGACCCAAAGGGTCCGAGGTTCAAATCTAGTCAAGGGCACAAGCTTTGGTTGCAGACTCCTCCCTAGTCGAGGCCCTGGTCAGGGCTCCTGTAGGAGGCAATCAATCGATGTGTTTCTCTCACATCAATGTTTTTATGTCTTTCCCTCTCTCTTCCACTCTCTCTAAAAATCAATGCAAAAATATTATCAGGTGAGGATTAACAAAACAAAAAAAAAGTATTAAAAAATACTAAAGAGCCCTGACCAGTTTGGTTCAGTGAATAAAGCGTCAGCCTGCGGACTGAGGGGTCCCAGGTTCGATTCCAGTCAAGGGCATGTACCTTGGTTGTGGGCATATCCCCAGTAGGGGGAGTGCAGGAGGCAGCTGATCGATGTTTTTCTCTCATCGATGTTTCTAGCTCTCTATCCCTCTCCCTTCAGTCACTCTGATTGGCTAGTGGGTGTGGCTTACCCATCCTGAAGAGATGGTAAATTTTAATATTATGCTTTTATTAGTTTAGATAATATTAATAATAAACATTCTATAGAAATAACAGTTTGCATTTATTAAATGCTTATTTTGTGCCCAGAACTGTTAGGTTAAAAAAGGTTATCTCATATACTATCACCTCAAACTATAACATAGCAGTATTAATATAAGAGGGAAATAGAGCATTGAGATGTTTAAACAACAATAACTGTTGGTATACAAATTCATATTCAAAAGTATATAATTTCAAAGATCATGCCATAACCATTGCAGCACATATTTTAAAACAAATCAAGTAAAATTTAGTTTTAAATAGAATAAAAATTAAGATGATATTCATTTTCCCTGAATTTATCCATCACTAGAACAAAAATGTTCTGAAATAATTAAGCATCAATTAAATGTAAATTATCTTTTCATCCAAAAGCATTAGTCCCACAGTTATAACTCCTCAATATCTGCTATAATTTGATAAAAGTCCTGTCAACAGAATCTCACTATCAAAACCAATTTTTTAAGTCTGATTCTGACAAAGACAAAAGCTAAAAACATTAACATAATGATTACTAATTAGCAGAGTTAGATTATTTTTCTCACTGTTATTTGACAAAATCAACTTTACGTTTTAACAAAGAATTTTAATTGATTTCATAATATAATTTATTAATATTGCTTGGAAAATACTATATTATTAATTAATTGATACCACTCTGGAAACATTTTTGTTTTTAATCCTTGCCTCTATAAAACTTGTTTTGGGAATTATACAGTAATAATGTCAAGTTTCAACTTGTGTCAAAATTATCATGTTCTAACAAGTTCTAAATTATTAGACTGTTTAACTTATAGTTAATCAATTGGACTCAGACTTTTTCTTGAATAACAATTTTATAACAACACTAGGGGGCCAGTGCACAAAAATTTGTGCACTCAGGGTGGAGGGAGTCCCTCAGCCTGGCCTGTGCCCTCTCACAGTCTGGGACCCCTCAGTGGATGTCCTATGATGGCCCCAGTCTTCCAGGCGCCTTTTGTGTGTGTGTGTGACCACTGGGGACCTGCCCCCAGCTGCATCTGAGGCTCGGAGCAGTCCTCCTGTGTGTGTCTACCTGCTGGGGACCTGCCCCAGGCACACTGTGGAGGCTTGGAGCAGGCACCCCCTCTATGTTGATCTCTCAGACTCTTGCCCTCCCCTGCATGTTGTTCTCTTTTTCGAGCTGTGACCAGGGCTGGGTGCTGCCTGCCTCCCAAGCTTGCCTACTGCCCATCTTCCTCCAGCTACCAGGAAGCAGGGAAAACCCCACCTCATGGTCAGGCCAGTCTTTTCCTGCTCCCTGATCCCCGGAAGGGACCTGGGAAGCCACCAAGCAGGCTGCCGACTCTTTCCCTCTCACCCGTCCCCTGCTGCCTTCCTTTCCCAATTCCTGGTGCTGCCAAGGGGTCTGGGGAGCTGCCAAGCAAGACCCCGGCCCCTGCAGCCTTGCTTTCCCGCTCCCTGGTGCCCCGCAAAGAGCCAGGGCAGCCGCCAAGCAGGCTGAGACCCCCCCCCCGCCACCTCTTTCCTGCTCCCCATCCCACCACCTTGCTTTCCCGCTCCCCGGTGCCCTGCAAGGGGCCTGGGAAGCCCACCAAGCAGGCCACTGACCCCCCGCTGCCTCTTTCCCGCTCCCCGATGCCCCTCCAAGGGCCTGGACAGCTGCCAAGCAAGCCCCGACTCCCTGCCACCTCTTACCCGCTTCCCAGTGCCCTCCAACCCTGCTGTCTGTTTCCCACTCACCAGTCCTGGGTCCTGCGCTGTTCCGCCCTGCAGCCGCTCTGTGCACTCGGGAGGTCCCTCAGCCCGGCCTGTGCCCTCTCACAGTCTGGGACCCCTCTGGAGATGTCCACCCGCTGGCGTGTCTGACCAGCCTGGGTGAGGGGCTGATGGCTGTCTCCAGGCTGGACAAGCCCCCCAGGAACGTCCCTCACCCCATTGGGTTGTGGCTAGCATGGGTGACGGACTGATTGGCACTTTCAGGCTTTAAGGCTGCCCACAGCTCCCACTGACCCAATGTCCCAGCAAGGCTGGCCGGACACAGGTTCTGGAGTTTGTTTATCTTCTATAATTGATGCTGTTCCTTTAAGGCGAGGCCTTTTACTGATGAAGCCTCCTCTCTGCCTCACCTCGTGGCTTCTATAATGAAACAATGTTATACTCTTAGACTCAGGCCTGGCTTCAGCTCCGAGGATTCTATGATTGTTATTATGTTGCAAATGTGTGTTTTGCTTTCAGTCAAGGCTAAGCGAGCCAGCGCACAGGCAGTTTCATTTTCACTCCTGCTGCAATGGAAGCTGCCCGTTAACTCCATGAGTGGCGGCCGCCATGTTGGCTGGGCTAATTTGCATACAGTCGCTCTGATTGGCTGTTGGGCGTCCTGAAGAAACGGTTAACTTTACTATTCCACTTTTATTAGTTTAGATTAGGACAATGAATAGCAACATGTATTTACTTACTTGTTATTTTCCATCCTTGATTCACTATACGCTTCATGAAAATGAAAACTTCTTTCATTTTTAAGAGCCAGTAAAGTGGCTGGCACTCAGTAGGTAGGATGAATAAATAGAGATTGTGAACGTTATCTCCACATTGTAACTTCAAACCAAAACAACACAAAAACCTATAAACTTAATGAACAGCTAAAAATGTTTTTACCACAAATTTAAAGTGTAAATTGTATCCATGCCTCCAAACAAATATTTCCAAAAATTGTCCTATTGATCATGTTCCTTTAGTACAGAGTAATATGTTATCCAGTGGAAATAAATTTCCTCTATTATAGCTCAAATATTGTCTGCTATTTAAATATGTGGGTCCTAACAGCATAAAATGTACAAGGAGAAATACAGCCTACATATATGTCTTAATATAAAAGTTTGTCCTTTATACATTTAAAATGTAAATATGATATTAAAAATGTATAAATGTTTTTACATGGCGAAAAAGTAGTATCTAGAAATGCTATATGAACTATGAAAAGTTTAAGATGAAATTTTCTATCCTAACACCTCAAATCATCTCAAAGTCGCATGTTCATTAATATTTTCTACTCAGGACCTATTACAGGCACTGTGTTATTACCAATTAAAAGGTACTTCCCCTCCTAACACTCTAAGGGCACCTGAGCAAAAGTTTTCACTGATCACTTGGAACACCTATTAGAGTTCATGACAGTTATCTTGTGGTTAATGGACTGATTATAAAACTGCAGTCATTACCAAAGATGTTTAATGCTCTATTTTAATATCCTAATAGGAAATAATGGATTTTATATTTTTATGTGATGATGTTTAAATGTCAAGACTTGTTTTCAACTGTACATTTCAAACACCTTCTGTCTAGGCTCTTATTAATAAACTAGAGGCCCAGTGCAAAAAATGCATGCGCTGGGGGTGGTAACCTCAGCCCAGCCTGCCCCCTCTCAGTCTGGGTTCACTCATGAGATATCCACTGGCCTAAGCCACAGCCTGGCCTCCTTCTGTGGGTGGCGACCAGAAGGATCCAGGGAAGGCGCCACCCCCATCGCCTTGCTTCTGCCAAAGCTGGCTGCCGCTGGGGCTGCTGATCCTTGGCCCTCACTTCTTAGCACTGTCCTCCCTCCCCCCGCCCACTTGTGTGTGTATGTGGGGGGGATCTGGGGCCACGCTGGTGGGGGTGGGGCTGGGGAGGTTGAGGCACCTCGGTCACACCCCATCCAGACTCTGTGGAGGCTCTAGGACCTCAGGGTGCCCTGCCTCTCCCAATGCCAGCCTCTGCGAAGGGGCCATGCGGTGATGGGTGGGACTGGCCTGCCTCTCCCAGTGCCCACCTCTGTGGATAGAGGAGCTGCGAGGTGTGGGTGAGACTGGCCTGGGCCCATTGGCACCATCTCGCCTCTCCCAGTGCTCACCTCTGTGAACAGACAGGCCAGGCCGAGGCAGTGCAGGTGGGACCAGCCTGGGCCCACTGACACTGCCCAACCTCCCTGCGTCAGCAACCCTTGTCCCTCGAAGCTGCTGTGGCTTTGTCCAGAAGGACATCCGGAAGACATCTGGTCTAATTAGCATATTACCCTTTTATTAGTATAGATTACATGCTTAGGAAATAAGTACCGAAAATCTTCATAAATCAAGCTGGGGATTAAATTAATTTTCCACCCATTAAGTAGCAAAATCAAATTGTTGGCAACTTTATGGCAAAATCCATTTTAAAATGTTGTTTGACTTAACCCCATTTAAAGGACGGAAAACCTTATTATCAGGGAAAAGAAGAAGGTTAGTTCATTATAATTTAATTTATATGTCAGAAGTGACATATAAACTATGTAAAACTACTTTCCTCAATCATACACCGCCCCTTTTTTGTCTATGACTATTCTAGGAAGATGTTTAGCTCACTTTAACAAGGTTCTGTCATTTATGATGCACAGCATAGTGTCATGCAAAAGCATTAGTTTGGGAGTGAGGCAGAAACCACAGCTAACTTACAGTGGGTGGATCAAGCTGATTTTCAGATCCTCGTTTATAATGTGATAGCACTTAATTCATAGAATCATTATAATCTAAATGAGAAAACTAATGTGAAAGTGGCAGCTTAGTGCTAACACGGATTCCTTTGTTGCATCCTCTTTAATTTGCCTCCTCTAAATAACTATGCTTTACAGGATTTAGTTCTGTCACCTTTCTGGTATCTCAATATGCTCTTCCTTACAATGACATCATCACTACCTACCTTCAAGTCTACTTGTAGAGGATTACAGACGGGTTAAACTTCTATATTCAATTTGTTGGTAATGCCACTTGAAGGTTTCGTATAAACACTGAATTAGACAACATCTCTATCCCATTTTGTTAATAAAATATTTTTCCTATGGTAATTTGTGGTACCAGCATCTACTCACATGTCAGATACACAATACAGGAGAGAAACTGTGATACTTTAATTTGCCCTGTTCATACAAGCTATTATCAAGTCCTGTTAATTATACCTTCAAAAGAGATCTGCACACACATAACAGGAGCCACCAGATGGGTTACTAAATAACTCATTTCTCCTGTGCTCACTTATGCTCCTGCCCCTCCAAACCTGCCTCTGGCATATTTTCATGGCCATTCAGAGCCTCCAGCTAGCCACTTCATCTGATAGAATGATATGTTTTCCAAATGCAAATCCAATCATAACTATGATACTATGATATATAATTATATATATATATATATATATATATATATATATATATATATATAAAAAATCTTAGTCCCGATTGCTAGAAGAGAACTCTAGGCAGCAGTCCTGAACTGGTGTGCCGCAAGAATTTTTAAAACATGCAATACCTGACTATTTAGTCAGGAGCACTGACCTCTTTTCTCTTAGATTGTAAAAAAAAAAAAAAAAATAGGCAACAGCTAACAGAACAGCTTTCCATTGTGAATGAATCAAAATTATACCTTTTTTTTTGTCAGATTGGCAAATATATATATATATATGGAATTAGTTTCTGTGTACCATGGGATAAGAAAGGTTGAAAATTTCTAAAGTCCTTGGAATTTCTTAAGAAATAAGAGCCTAAAAGGTGTCTGTTATCATATTAATGAGGTGGCTTTGAGAAAGTCCCTGGGTAACCTAAGGTTAAGTGCTGGTTGTCAGTGGAACCACCCTGTGATTATAACTGACCTCGAGGGATAGGAGAGGGAGTGGAGATTGAGTTCAATCACCAATGGCCAATTATTTAATCAATATTATCTGTGTAATGAAAACTCCATAAATCCAAAGGACAAGGTTTGGAGAGCTTCCTGATTGGTGAACATGTAGAGATCTGGGGAGAGTTGTATATTCAGAGAGGGCAAGGAAGCTCCATGCCCTTCCCACATACATTGCTATAAGCATCCCTTCCATCTGGCAATTTGAGTTATATCATTTTAAAATAAACTGGTGATATAACAACTGTGTTTTTTTTTCTGAGTTTTGTGAGCCACTCCAGCAAATATGTCAACCAAGGAGGGGGTTGTTGGAACCTCTGGTCTACAGCAGGTTGGTCAGAAGCAGAGGTGATTACCTGAACTTACTACAGGCATCTGAAGTGGTGATGAGGGCAGGAGGGATGGATAGGGGGCAGTCTTGTAGAAATGAGCCTTACCAGTGGTTCTCAACCTTCCGGCCCTTTAAATACAGTTCCTCATGTTGTGACCCAACCATAAAATTATTTTCACTGCTACTTCATAACTGTAATGTTGCTACTGTTATGAATCGTAATGTAAATATCTGATATGCAGGATGGTCTTAGGCGACCCCTGTGAAAGGGTCTTTCGACCATTGAGGACCTCTACCCATTTAAAAGGTAAAGTCTCCATTTCAAATGTTCCTCATTTTGTCTAAAATGTAAGATAAACACTACACAATGATCTAAATACATGGCATAATACTTTAGCTGCTGAAAAATTTGATCGATATACAAAACCTCTCTCTACTTTTTTTCACTGTACTCTCTCCCCTAGGAGGCTGACCTAAATGGATTAATCAATGGACTCCCATGCCCTATCCTTTGATAGCGTGCAGGCAATGAAGAGCCAACTCTATTAGGAGACTGGAGGGCAGGAGGCAAAGTGTGATCAGAAATTTATTTTTGTCTCCATTCTTTTGGATTTGCTCTGCCTGGTATAGTCTTTGATGAAGGAGGCCCTCTCAAAAGGAGGGCCATCCTAATGATTCTCTTCTTTCTAGTTTCAGGAAACTCTGTTAATCCTTTTGGTCTTGGGGAAGCACTCATGATACTGTTGTAATTAGCTGGTTATTAATAATAGGAAAGGAGCAAAGGGAAGGCCAGACCTTCCAGGCATGTCATTTGGGCAGCTTCACCAAGAAGCCACAACTCTGCACTCCCCAGGGAACCACCAGCGTATTCCCTGTAAAACACTGAAGGAAGGAACCTAACAAAAGGAAGGTGTACCCTTGCCCAGTAAAGTTGGGGTGACACAGGGAAGGCACTTGTCTGTCAGTCACACCTGGGGACAAAGATCTTTAGCCAGAATGGTTATGGCCACTGCCAACCTGAAAAAAATTGGGATGACATAATTCCCTAGGGGGATGTCTTCTCTTGCTACTCTTGGCTCGTGACTCCTGGCTCATAGGGCTCTTTTGCTCCTGTTTTCTTGCATTCACACTTATGGCCCATGGCCACGTGGACCCCACATACAACGGACAGACGGACTACAGTGGGAAACACAAACGCAACTGGCCTTGGTGAATTGGACTGCCCTAACATGGAACAGCAACTCTGGATACTGGCCTTGAATTTAACTCTATTGATGCCCAGCTACACTTCTTTTACGGCAGAACAAAGGGAAATGGTCTATGGAAACTCAAGGATTTAAATTTATGAAAAGAAAGCTTTCTACCAGACCTCACCCTTCCATGTGAGTCTCAGAAAATTCTTTTTCTTGGCATTTCACAAGAAATCCACCCCCACAAGCTACCAGGGGAGATGAGGACTTCTCTCATCTGATAACAGCAGCTCCACTACTGCTCACCCCACATTTTTACTTCATTCCCTAAGTAAGCCCTATATCTAGCCTCCATCTTCGCAATTAGTCCCTTCATAAATAAGCCCCCGATGAGATAGCCTATGTTTTAGAGAGCAATCTGTTTCCTGTTCAGACCTAAGTGATACACAATGAGTACTCCCCTAGTTCCAGGAATCCTGGCTTTCTTATACACTGTTCCTTCTACCTGGAATTCTTCTATAACTAATCACCTGGCTGGCTCCTCATCATGATGCAAGTCTCAGCTTAAATATAATTTCTTAACAAACAGCTCGTCCACACAATCTGACAAAGGCCCTAGGTTTTATAATATCTTATAACAGCTTTTCCTTTTTGTTCTTGGCCACAATTTTGCAACTGTGTACTATATGCAAGTTCTATTTGTAAATTTATCACTCCTCTAGGCTTCAAGAAGGCAGAAGCTGTTTCAGCTTTATTAACTGGAAAACAGAGTGTTGGCACTGTAGGCACTTGTTAAATATTTATTGAGAGAAAGGATAAATTCAATAAGTGCTCTTTCTGCTACAACTATTGAGTAGATAATCTATATAAACTATGTATCTTACAGAGTCAGTATAGTATAGTGGTTCAAAGCATGGTTCCTGGAGTTTGACCCACTGACTCTAAAGTCTAGTTCTCCCTTATACTATTTTTGTTTTATTTTAACCAAGTGATTTACTTTATCCATGCCTCAGTTTTTCTCCCATTTCTTTAAAAGGAATAATAATAGCCCTGACCGCTTTGGCTTAGTGGATAAAGCATCGGCCTGCGGACTGAAGGGTCCCAGGTTTGATTCCAGTCAAGGGCATGTACCTTGATTGCGGGCACATCCCCAGTGGGAGGTGTGTAGGAGGCAACTGAATTGATGTTTCTCTTTCATCAATGTTTCTAACTCACTATCCCTCTCCCATCCCCTCTGTAAAAAATCAATAAAATATATTTTAAAAAATAATAATAGAACCGGTCATCTACTCTTGTTGTGAGACTTGAATCAATTAACTTCTGAAAGTACTTAGGTCTATGGGCCTGAAATTGATATGTGCTATAAATTATTATTATTATTACTAGAGGCCTGATGCACAAAATCCGTGTGTGGGGGGGGAGGGGGGTCTCTCAGCCTGGCCTGTGCCCTCACACAATCTGGGACCCCTTGGGGATGTCCAACTGCCAGTTTAGGCCAGTAGGACATCCCTCTCATAATCCAGGATCCCTTGCTTGTAACCACCTGCCTGCTCGCTCCTTTCCGCCGACCTGTTCTTTAGTGCTGCCACATAGGCGGGAGAGGGTCCCACCACTGCTGTTGTACTTGCCAACCATGAGCCTACCTTCTGACTGAGCAGCACTCTAGCTGTGGGAGCACACTGACCACTGGGGGGAAGCTCCTGCGTTGAGAATCTGCCCCCCGGTGGTCAGTGCACATCATAGTGATCAGTCATTCTGGTTATTCCGCCATAATGGTCACTGGGTTTTTATATATATAAACTAGAGGCCGATGGATGAAATTTGTGCAAGGGGCTTGGCCCCCGCTATGGTGGCAACCGCCTTTGCCTCAGCATCTGCCCTGCAGCTTCATCCGGAAGGTCATCTAGAAGGATGTCCAGAAAGACATCCGGTCTAATTAGTATATTACACTTTTATTATTATAGATTATTGTTCTTGTTATTTTATTATGTAAAAAATACTTAAAACAAAGGAAGTACAATGAAAACTGTAAGTCTATAAAAGAGTTTTTGATTGAGTGAGAGAAGAAAAATATATATAAAAATAAATTCAACATCACTAAATAAGTGGTGGTATAGTAATACATAAAAATAAAGATATATAGAGCCCTCAAAGTACTCAAATTTATTAAGAATATTATACCTCCTTGGAGATACAAGTGCCAGCGTACCCAGGGGTCTGAGTGGTACAATCCTAAATATAACTCCTCAGATTCATAAGGGACACACTTGGGGCAGACTCCGTGTGCACCAAAGCCCTGCTGAAACAACTCTTGCCCCATAAGGGTGTCTCCAGCACAGAAGTTCTCCCACTGTAGACACAGCTGATTTGCATAACCAAGTGGCTTAGAGGTCATTTCCTCTCAGTGATCACCTAACACAGAAAGCCACTCTATCAACCCAGGAAAGCAGCCAAAATGCGGATCACAAATGACAGAAAAGGAGGAAAGCAAACGATAGGATATAGAGTTCAAAACCATGGTTATAAGGTTTTTCAAAAATTTTCCAGAAATTGCTGATAAACTTAGTGAGACCCTCAATAAATCTAATGAGACCCTCAAGGATATGAAAAAGGACCAGCTAGAAATTAAGCATACAATGACTGAAATAAAGAATATTATACAAAGATCCAATAACAGATTAGAGGAACACAAGAATCAAGTCAGAGAATTGAAATATGAAGAAGCAAAAAATAAAAAGAAAAAAGAATCCCAAAAATGAAGACAGTGTAAGGAGCCTCTGGGACAACTTCAAACATATCAACATCAGAATTATAGGGGTGCCAGAAGAAGAGAGAGAGCAAGAGAGTGAAAACATATTTGAAGAAAAAATTACAGAAAACTTCCCCTCCCTGGTAAAAGAAATAGACTTACAAGTCTAGGAAGCACAGAGAATCCCAAAGAAAAGGAATCCAAAGAGGACCACACCAAGACACATCATAATTAAAATTCCAAGAGCAAAAGACAAGGAGAGAAAAAGCAGCAAGAGAAAAGCAGTCAGTTACCTACAAGGGGGAACCCATACGTATGTCAGCCAACTTCTCAACAGAAACTTTTGCAGGCCAGAAGGGAGTGGCAAGAAATATTCAAAGTGATGAATAGCAAGAACCTACAGCTAAGATTACTTTACCCAGCAAGCTATCATTCAGAATTGAAGGTCAGAGAAAGAGCTTCACAGACAAGAAAAAGCTAAAAGAGTTCACCACCACCCAGCCAGTATTATATGAAATGCTGAAAGGTATCCTTTGAGAAGAGGAAGAAGAAAAAGTAAAGATAACAATTATGAACAACAAATACTTATCTATCAACAAGTGAACCTAAAAATCAAGCAAATAAAGAATCTGATGGACAGAATAAACTGGTAAATAGAATAGAATCAGGGGCATAGAAAGGGAGGGGACTGAAATTCTCGGGGGAAAGGGGTGTTGGTGGTGCGGGAAGAGACTGGACAAAAATAGTACACCTATGGATAAGGACAGTGGGGGGTGTAAGGGCAGAGGGTGGGGTGGGAACTGGGAGGAGGGGAGCCATGGGGGGGAAAAAGAGGAACAACTGTAATAATCTGAACAATAAAGATTTAAAACAACAACAACAACAAAAAGAGTGAAACTGACACCAATGAATAAAAAAAAAGAACATTCTAATGATTCATTTTATGGGCATATAAAAATAATGGGGCATCACATCAGGAAAGACAGTAATTATGAGGCAGAACTCTAACTATGGTATCACTAATACTATAATCAGTAAGAATTTTAAATATCATTGCATAAAACTAATTTTTAAAAGGTTTACTCTTTGTATTTGCTTCTTTTCTTATATATATTAACTGCAGAAAGTAACTATAAATTATATATTCATGTACTATATAACCACATTTATGTATGTGTACTAGTTAGTATATATGATTACATAGATTTAAAATGTTTTCAGAACTAACAAAATAGGTTCAGAGACATGGAAGCATGGGACAGATTGACACAAAGAACAGTAAGGTGAAGGCCTATGGTGAGACAGGAAGAGGATGGGGGGGTAAATAGGGGGACATGAGGGAGACCATTAATACCCTAAACAGTAAAAATAAATTTGAAAGTAATGTTTTCTGAACTGTATCCCCATATAATTTATAGTGATAATCCATTAAAAATATTATCTCAACTACATCTTATTCCTATTAAAATAAGCACACTATTGAAATAATGTGCTTAATTTCACCTAAATAAAATAATAAAATAAAGGTCAAAGACATGCCTTTATCAAATTGATCTTTAATCACTGAAAATAGAATATAAAATTTCATGAGAAATTATATATCATCATAGTCTATGATTCCTGTGGCAGATTAATTTCTTCAAATTTGAGACATCTATTGCTAGAACAAATCCATTATTATTTAAGAAGCCCAAGTTGCTACCCAACCCCTAAAACCTTTCATGCTCTCCTCTGAAATACCAATCAACTTTCTGCAAATGTCCATTTCTCTTTTGTAAATTTTCTTCTCTATTAGCTGTAACTGAAATCTGGCTCTTGAAGCCTATTTCCCTCACAGCTTTCTCAAAACAGCTGCTTTCCCCGCTTACCCCCGTTGTTCCTGAGCAGGTAGGCAACATGGGTATCCATCTTATTTACTCCTTTTTATACCTTTGAATCATTCTCCCTTTCACCTCTGTAACCACTCTCACCCTTAACTCTTATGTCATCAAATACACCAAATGCCCCTCATCCTTATAGTCATCTACTATAC
This sequence comes from Murina feae, assembly GCA_004026665.1. Taxonomy (NCBI): domain Eukaryota; kingdom Metazoa; phylum Chordata; class Mammalia; order Chiroptera; family Vespertilionidae; genus Murina; species Murina feae. The sequence goes on from PVJC01019045.1 coordinate 23,575, forward strand.
CTCTCACACCTCAATTTTTAAAGATTCTGTTTTCTGATTTACTCCAATTTTCGCTCACGCTTCTTTGGTTCTGGAACTCAGTCTTGTCAAATGATCTTTTTTTCCCCATTATTAGTCCTTCTTTCCTACGGTCATAAACTTTTCACTCATCCATTCAACAAAGATTATTGTTAAGCTTCTCTGAATACATCAGACAATATTAGAAGCACTAGGGACTCAGTAGGTGGGAAATGGGCAACAAATAAAATCTCTGCCCTAATGTGCCCTGAGTTCTAGTGGGAGAAATGACAAAACAATATGAAGTCAGACAAACCTAGACTTTATCCTTAATTAGAACTGCAATTCATTCAAAATTGTACTTTCAGAAATTCCAATCTTCAAAACTCATTATCTCTGAGTACCCACTGCAATGATTTTTCCACTTTGTAGAGACCTACCATTCACTGACAAAATCAGTTGTTTCAGTATTACCCCCCACCTCTTTATCTGCATGAATTCCATGGTTCCTCACCATATTACTTTATTGCACACAACTTCATTTCCTTTGGCCACACAACCCTGGTAAAAATATAATGCTATTTCTACTGATATCTACACAGCTGAACATGGGGGAAGAAGAAAAGTATGCTCAGTGAGCTTCATATATATCCATGCTCTCTGTCAAAAGATGTTTTTTAGTTTCGACTGGCAACTTTATTTCTCTAGTGAAGGCCCTCTGCCACTTTCCACCACTTATCAAGCTGTTTTGCTTGTGACCCTTCTAAAATAGTTTTGAAAAATTCTGTATCTCTATTGATTTCTCAGATGAAATTTAAAAATGTTATTATAATAGTTGCAAACGACATTGTTTCTGACAAACAATAAGTATGTGTTATTTGTCAGAAATAAAACATGGTTTATGTACACATCGTTACCACTAACATTTAAGTAATATTGTTTTCTGCTATATTGAATTATTATAATTATTAGTAATTTACAATTAATCAAAATAGACATATTCTAAATCATGATTAATAATTATCAAGTTACAAATGTATCATTTTATTAGACATAGTACATTATAAGATACAAAGTCATTTTTAGGTTTTGTTTGTTTTGAGGTTACATGTTTATCAATGCATTGATATTATTGCTAAATTTAGCCTGAGTTCAATATAATTTCTGTTTCTCATTATCCTTCTTATAGTTGTAAGAATAAATAAGTGGGAGTGGAGTTTCATTATAGTAATGTATGTCAGTTTATTGAAGTCCTGATAATATAATCACATAATGATATATCACCAAATGCAAAAATTATCTAACAATTATTAAATTGACTAGGTCCTTGCTTTTGATTAAAGCCAATAATTTGAAAACCATGTGATTTTCAAGAAGCTTTGTTACTTAGGTGATAGATTAATTTATTTTCTTAACCCAATAATATCTTACATTTCGCTTTCTGTTTTGAGTCAGAGATGTGTTCTCTCAGGGACAATGCACTAAAAGTGGGAGGTCAGTGCTGGACAATGAAAGCAGAGGTGAGAAGGAAGAGCCTTTATAGCAACTCCACCCTCAGGCATGCAAATCTAGGAGAACACCATCATCAAGAAGAGGGTTTTGAAAGTGACCCTCTTCAAAATTATCAGTAGCCACACAGCCACTGGAAAGTTTACATGTCCCTCAGTTCACAGACCCTGTCTTAGGTCACTATATTCATTTCTTCCTTCTTCTCAAATCTCTAATACTTCTTTGCTCATCTTCTCAGCTGATTATCTTGCTTCCCACTTACTGACAAAATAAAATAAGCAAACAACAAAAACTGTTCCACAAACCACATATTTATACCTATGAGCATGAGCGGATGTTTCCATATATGCATCTGCATTTCTCCTTGTCCTAGGATAATTGTGGGCTCTTGCCTATTAGAGATCACCCCTTCCCTTGGTGAACCAGATTCCTTCAAGGAATTTTACTCTCAGCAATATTTTCTTTCCCTTTCTCACATCATCACTTTTTTCTCCTTTCATTTTGTTACTTGTAGCAGCTTTCAAACATTCTTAGAAAATTCCTTTTATCTCATCTCTCCCTCAAGCTACTGCTCTATTTTCTATTTTGCTTATACAGGTTGAAAGAGTTTTCTGTACTCACAAACTGCAATTCCTTTTGGTACCTTCTTTCTAAACTCATTCTAATAGCACTCCAGTCATCGCTCCACTGAAACTGCTGTTGTTAGAGTTATCAGTGACTTTCGCCTTCATTTCTCACTACTAGCAACATTTGACACAGGTGATGACTCTCTCGTGCTGGAAACATTTCCTGCATCCCTTCCAGGATGTTACTCCTGGTTAGTAGAGTTCAAGCTTTGCATCTCCTACAGTTCCCACTGTTGGAATCACAGTGGTGTTTCAGGGAGTGGAAGGGGACAGAACAAACAAAACAAAACAAAAAGCAAAACAAACAAACAAAAAAGATACTTAATGAGAACAGGTAGAGTTTGAAAAGACAAGACTGACACCTAGGATTTGTCTTCTTATAATTTCTCAATAATCTGTCTCATGTATGATTTTGCCAGCTGAAATATATGTTCAAAAGGTTAAAAAGGCCCTAGCCAGTTTGGCTTAGTGGATAGAGTGCCGGCCTGGGGACCGAAAGGTCCCAGGTTCAATTTCGGTCAAGGGCACATACCCGGGTTGTGGGCTCAATCCCCAGTGGGGGACCTGCAGGAGGCAGCTGATCCATGAGCATGATTCTCTCTCATCGTAGATGTTTCTGTCTCTCTCTCCTTCCTCCCTTCCTCCTGAAGTAATAAAAGCGTAATACTGAAATTGACCTTTTCTTCAGGACACCTAAGCCACGCCCACCAGCCAATCAGAATGGCTGTATGGAAATTAACCCAGCCAAGATGGAGGTTGGCAGGGCAGGTCTGCACTGGGAGCCTCAGAGGCTGACACAGCTGTGATGGGTGTGTCAGCTCAGTGGGGCGCGGCAGGGGGGGGTCTGGCCTGGGGCCTCCTCGGGGTGTCCAGGAGTGCCTGTCCTGGGTCCACTGCCTGGCTCCGCCCCAGGGGCCTCCATCGGGTGTCCAGGAGCACCTGTCCTGGGTCCGCTGCGTGGCTCTGCCCCGGGGGCCTCCTCAGGGGCATGTGGGAGCACCCGTCCAGGATCCGCTGCCTTCGTCCGCCCCCTGGGGGCCTCCGCAGGGCGTGCGGGAGTGTCTGCCACACAGTGTGGAGCATCTAAAGCCAGTCTGCTGCCCGGCTCCACCCCGGGTGTGTTCGCTCAGCAGCAGGGCCCCACTGAGGGATCCTGCACCAGCATCCACCCCTGGCCTGCCACCCAGCTCTGCGCCAGGTGTGTTCCCTCAGCGGTGGGGGCCCACCAGGCGTGTGCAATCGTGGGCCCTCCAGCGGGAAACGTCCAGGCCTGCACTCACCAGCACTCCCACCCCCCAGTGCACGAACCCTGAAGGGGCTGTGGGCAGCCTGAAAATGGCCCTCAGCCCCTCACCCAGGCTGTCCAGGCATGCCAGCAGGAGGACATCCCCCCCCAAGGTGTCCCACAGTGCAAGAGGGCACAGACCGGGCTGAGGGCCCCCCCCCCAAGTGCACAAATTTTTGTGCACCAGGCCCGTAGTGTGTGTGTGTGTGTGTGTGTGTATATATATATATATGTGTGTGTGTGTGTGTGTGTGTGTGTGTTAAAAAGAAGACAAGATGGATAAAAAATTAACAGTTGGCACTCTATATTCATTTATGTGAAAGTAACTTGGAAGAGAGTAATTATCAATTACTAAATATCAAAAATTTCATTATAAACTATTGAAAAACCTCCATTTCATCAGAATACAAAATACTTTAACCTATTTTGACTATTAGAGATGATTTTACACTTTATTCATCTCAATCTCATTTCAGGAAAGGCTAAATAATAATAATACCTAAAAGACTAGAGTAAGCATAAAGTTGTAAAATGCAAGACATTATTGGTAATAAATTATTTTGAGGCTTATCACAGGATATATTTATTCCATTTTATTTCTTTCCCCCTGCATTTGTCCTTTAAGAAATCCTTCAATATCACATATTAGTTTCCAATGTGAATGAGCACATCTAAAGGAGAAATGTTTAAATTCTAACATACTGTGTGATTAATAAACCATGGAAATTTGACATTACTACAGATGCAGGGAATTAATTGCCTTTTGATACAGATTTAATCTCTATGCCCCATAAAAATTTAGTTATGATTTTTCAGAGAGCAAGACAATTGCTAAGACAAAATTATTTTTATACTCAATATACATATTAATAGTCATAATATTGATACTTAGTTCTACAAAACATTATTTTAAATATTCAAATACAGCCAGTCCTCAATTACAGTAATTTTGTTCAATGTCATCCAATATAATAAAAGGGTAATATGCAAATTGACCCTAACAGCAGAACCACCAGGAATGACTAGTCACTATGACACACACTTAACATCAGGGGGCAGACGCTCAATGCAGGAGATGCCCCTGGTGGTCAGTGCGCTCTCACAGGGGGAGCTCTGCTCAGCCACAAACCAGGCTTCCAGCTCCCAGCACAGCAGTGGTGGTAGGAGCCTCTTCTGCCTCTTCAGAAGATCTAAAGATGTCTGACTGAAGCTTAGGCCTGCTTCCTGCTGGCGAATGAACATCTCCCAAAGGCCCCCGGGCTGCCAGAGGGATGTCTGGCTGCCAGTTTAGGCCTGATCCCTGAGAAAGTGGGTCTAAGCCAGCAGGTGGACATCTCCCGAGGGGTCCTAGATTGCTAGAGGGCACAGGCCGGGCTGAGGGACACCCCTCCCAACCGAGTGCACACATTTTTGTGCACTGGGCCTCTAGTTTCATTATAATGTTGATGAGATGTCAAGAGAACTTAACTCTTGTTTATATCACTTAGCCTGGGGCAAATTTACTTTCATTTAATGTCCTTTCAATGAAAATTGCAAAACCTATTGAGGACATTAAGTGAGGAGTTATTGTATGTTAACCTATGTTAGGCAAGCCCAAAGATCTGTGATGAAAGTATCATCACTGCCCCATTGCATCTCCAGTCAGCATCCTGCTGTAATTTAAGCTAGAGCTAGAACTAATAAGTGAGAAAATCAGGGAATAAGTACACTCATCAAGAAAGCAGTAACCAGGAAGAATACAAAACAAAAGATTAATGTCTAAGATTGTTCTTAATCAAAGTTTTACTCTTTCAAGTTAAAGCCAGTGCTTGGCTTGAGGCAAATCAAGACACACATAGTTATGATAATAATAAAAAAATGCTTGTAGATGTAATTAGGGGAAAAGATAATTCAAGCCCTTGTTTTACTCAATAGAGTTCTCTTATGTCTGAGTTATAATTGGTGAATGACTTGCCAAATTTCAAGCATGTATTTATGAAAATATGTAATTATTCCTGTTATTATTTGATATTTATTTTCCCACCCAGCTGCTAAAGAGACTTCTCAGAATATTATTATAATAATAGAAGAATCTCTGCCATTCATATATCTAAATTTTCCAGAAAGTCAATGTGGAGCAAAGATTGTTTTTTTGTTTAGATGTAAACAAGCTGCAGGTTGTGAAAAAAGTGTACCTCTATTAAAGCTTTTTTCACAGATATACCCACCCTGTATGTGTGTGTGTATATATACATATATATACACACACACACTAGGGGCCCGGTGCACAAAAATTTGTGCACTGGGGGGGAGGGGTCACTCAGCCTGGCCTGTGCCCTCTCCCAGTCTGGGACCCCTCGGGGGATGTCCACCTGCTGGTGTGCCTGGCCAGCCTGGTGAGGGGCTGATGGCTGTTTGCTGGCTGGTCAAGCCACCCCAGTGGGGACCTTCACCCCATGGGGGTGTGGCCAGCCAGGGTGAGGGTCTGAGGGCCATTTTCAGGCTGCCCACAACTCCCATTGACTCAATATCTCAGCAAGGCTGGCTGGAATCAGGTTACTGGGATTCATTTATCTTCTATAATTGACACTTTGTTACCTCCAATGGAGGCCTAGGCAGGCAACGGAAGCCTTCTGTTTGCTTCAGCTCTGTGGCTTCTATAATTGAAACATTGTTGCTTGACCAGAGGCCTTCTGGCCTAGTCAGGCAGTTGCAACGGAAGCCTCCTGTTCACTCTAGCTCTGTGGTTGCCGGCTGCAATCTTGGCTGGGTTAATTTGCATACAGTCTCTCTGATTGGCTGATGGGTGTGGCTTGGGTGTCTTAGAGTGATGGTCAATTTGCATATTACCCTTTTATTAGATTAAATATATCCTATATAATAAAAGGGTAATATGCAAATTGACCCTAACAGCAGAATCATTGGGAATGAGTGGTTACTGTGACACACACTGACCACCAGGGGGCAGATGCTCAATGCAGGAGCTTCCCCTGGTGGTCAGGGAATTCCCACAGGGGGAGCTCTGCTCAGCTACAAGCCAGGCTGAAGGCTGCCAGTGCAATGATGGTGGTGGGAGCCTCTCCTGTCTCAGTAGCACTAAGGATGCCCGAATGCAGCTTAGGCCTGCTCCCTGGTGGCAAGTGGACATCCCCTGAGGGCCCCCGGGATGCCAGAGGGATGTCTGACTGCCAGCTTAGGCCCGATCCCCTGGGGAGCAGGCCTAAGCCAGCAGTTGGACATCTCCCAAGGGATCCCAGATTGTGAGAGGGCACAGACCGGGCTGAGGGACTCTACCCAAGTGCACAAATTTTTGTGCACTGGACCTCTAGTATATATATAAAATAGAGAAATATGCTAATGAACTGGTGCTGTAAGGGGTCGACCAGACAGGAGGAGGTTGCGCATGGAGCATCAGGGGTTGAGCGGCAGGAACCTCCATGTACCTGTGCTGGGGGAGGGCCTAATCAGCAGCAGCTGCAGCTGCTTCAAGGGCCTGAGAGGGAGGAAGGGCCAGACTGGCAGCCGCTGCGACTGCTAAGGGGCCCAGGGAGGGAGTCAGGGCCAAACTGGAGACTAGAGGGTGGGCAGCACCATGTGATTTTGAATTGCATGTTGGGCTGCTTGTATATATATAACAAAATATTTAAAAATGCAAACTTTCATTAAAAAACAATACATTAAATCAATATATGCTAAT
>PVJC01019046.1:0-30665 GCA_004026665.1 Murina feae
GGGCCAGATCAGGACCTTGCAGGCAGTATAGGAGTTCGGATATAATGTCAGTGAGTGACACTCAGAACCACTGAATCCTAGTTTTCTGGCTTTGTAAATATTAGAATCAGAAAATTTGGGCCTCCTAGAATCTAATTTAGAGTTGAAAGCGACCTTTGAAGTACCCTCCTGTGGCCTCCCGCTTAGCAAGGAACCCCTCCTTTGGTTCATGACCCCTTTGAATATTGGAAGAAGCCTTTGGGGTCTCCTGAGAAATATACACCCTTATTTTCAGTGACGTCATGACCCTCTTGAAGCCCATCATCCCTGGTTGAGACCATCATGACCACTTCGCAGCTCCTGGACCAGCCCTTGTTCCATTGTTGGGCAGCTCAGGTGGATGTTGAAAGTTCTTCCTGACTTAGAATTAGCTGCCTGAGCCTAAATGCGCCTCCTGGGTCTCCCATCCCCCATGCTGGCTCTTTGATGAGATGAGGATGGGGATTACATAGGATTTCCCCAAGTCTGCTCTTTCTGGTCCGATCCATCCCTGGGCCTGGCCTGCCCTCCTTTTCATCTCTCGTCAGCTCAGCCCTTGCAGGACTTGAAGCCCCTTTATTCGTCTCTCTATCTTGCTGTGGGGCAGGAGATGCCCACGTCAGGGGAAGGGCACACTCTGGGAGAGGCCCCAGACCAGAGCGATCCTGTCTTCCATGAAAACGCCCCTCTAGCTTAAGGAGTCAAGAGAAGATCCCCTCCAGATGGATTCTGGTCCTGGGACTGCCAGTGTCCCCGTGTGATGGTGGGAAGTGAGTCCCTATCTCTGGGTAGTTTCCTCATGCCCACCTTTGGCACAACGAAGAGGCGTAGAAGGCCCTTTGGGTCTCTTGTAGCTCTAAAGTTCCCAGCCTGGTGGCCCTGCTTGCCCCTGCATCCCGGCGGTGCCCAGGCTCAGGCCCTTTGCTTGGGTGGTGCATAGAAAGATGTGGATTCTGTTCCAGGCAGACCTGACTTCCAGTACCAGCGTCGACTTTTCTGACTTTCTGTCAGTCCGGTGGCGTGTCACTGTAGAGTACGTCTCTGGGTATTGGCCTCTTCACCTGTGGAATGCAGACACTGAAAACACCAGCCTCGTCGGTGGTTGTGAGGATACAATGGGGTAATTGGTGCCAAGGTCTAAAACCAGGGTCCGGCACAGAGCGATGTCGGCGAACGCAGTTAGTTCGTGCCGTCTTATGTGCTGGGCCCTGTGAAGGGGATGGAATTGGTCCGTGTGTGGACTCTGCCCTCTGGAAGCTCACCACCTGCCTGGAGGTGAGACCTGCCTACAGGTGAGCATGCTGTCTGTCCTTGGGCACTGACCTTGACACTGGCCTGGAGACCGGCCATGCAGCCAAACAGGCTTGTGCTGCGTCCTGGCTGGGTGGCCTTGGGCAGCACCCCGCTGGCTGAGTGGTGGTCGTGGTTTCTAGCTTTGCGCCGTGGGGATGTTAGTATTCCCTGCCTCGGGGTGAGTGAGAGGAGTGAGGAGGGCTTTTGAAGGGCTGGCCTAGCACAACGGTGTGTTGGGAAGCCCAGGGCGGAGTGTAACAGGCAGGGAGTAGTGTGTGCAGAAGCCTGCAGGTGGGGCAGACACACGGGGCTGAGTGGGCCACGTGAGGCAGCTGAGTGTCCATCCTGCGTGCAGTGGGAGGCTTTTAGGCAGGTAGATGACGCGATAGGTGACACGTGCTCGTACAGACCCATGCATGCCCCCGGCAGAGCACTCTCTCTCCCACCCACATGTTCACTCCTGCCAGGCCTCCCACCCACATCTCCCCCACAGCGTCACACACCCTCTCTCCCCACCAGGCAGGGCTCTGGAAAACCTGGTGCTGCTGCCAGCAAAAGTGTCAGACATTTATCCCACCCGCCTGCTGGTTCTGTGGGGCAGGGTCCTCCGCTCCATCCAGGAGCGACCTGTGTTCACCCCACATTTGCACAGGCGTGCATGTGCCCTGGGCGCACACGTGCAGGATCCTAACACTCCCCTGCACACGGCAGGTGGCTCCTAGCTCAGGGAATCTCACTGAATTCTCCGAGCAGCCCTGCAGAGGCCGTGATCAACCCCATGTCACAGCTGGGGAAGGGAGTCGCGGAGGCTCGGAGAGGTGAAGTGACTTGCCTCTCTCCTCGGCTGGAGTCGGGATTTGAACTCAGTGCATCTGACTTCTAAATGTGTTCCCTGGCCCATCCAGCCATGGTCGCCCTCTTTCCAGGCTCTTGCTGAGAAGGTGGCAAGTGACCTTCAGTGCCAGATTGTTCCAGAAACAGGTTGATCAACATGGAAAGTTATTTAGAGTCCCAGCTCATGCCCACCTGCCTAGTGACCCTGTGGCCTTGGGAGGGAGTGCCAGGGGTGGGGCTGGGTACCTGCCAGCCCGCCAGCCCTGGGGCAGTTCAGAGCATGGGGTAGAAGCCTGGAATGGGGCCTGCATTTGCATTTGCAAATGAGACAGACAACACTGGCCCTGCACGTGCTAGCCTCAGCTGGCCTGGCTCCCAGAACGTGACAGCTGAGGTCCCAGGGCACAGCCCTGTGCCCAGTACCCAGGCTGCTTCTCTCCTGCCTTCTCTCTTCCTGGCCCTCAGAGCAGGTTGCCTGATGCCTAACGTAGGGGAAGAGTGTGAGCTTCAGAGTCGGCCAGACTGGGGGTACAGCCCAGCTCTGTCTCTCCTGGCTGGGGGACCTTGGCCACGTGGTCCCTCGTGTCAGAGTCTCCTCCTCGGAAGGAGTGGAGAATATCTCCTCAAGACGACTGAGAAAGGTAGAGGAGTCAGGTACTCGGAGAGCTGACTCATAGTAAATGTTCACTTTTAAGAAATATTTTTTTTCTGGTCACAAAAGTAATAACTGCTCCTTGTAAAAATTCGAACAATGCAGACAAATAAATCCTGTAGAAGGCAGAAGTTCCTTGTGGTCCTGCTCCCCAGGGGTAAGCCATGTGAACTTTTACATGTAATTTAAAATTTTTACAAATAAGATGCTTGCTGTGCAACTTGCTTTTTTCACTTAACCATTTATGCCTAAAGCCCCCTTTTCTTTTCTTTTTTAAAAATATATTTTACTGATTTTTTACAGAGAGGAAGGGAGAGAGATAGAGAGAAACATCGATCAGCTGCCTCCTGCACACTCTCCACTGGGGATGTGCCTGCAACCAAGGTACATGCCCTTGACCGGAATCGAACCCGGGACCCTTGAGTCCGCAGGCTGACGCTCTATCCACTGAGCCAAACCGGTCAGGGCAAACCCCTTTTTCTGCCAGGACTAGAGACTTGCTTTGTCATCAATGAGTCTCGTGGTATTTCATGCTTTGCATGCACCTTGATAGTTTATGTAACTAGCCTCCTTTGAATGAACGCTGGGGGTGGCTTCCAGACATTAACTGTTGCGTACCCTGCTGCAACGAACGCTCTTCGCGCGTATGTTTTTGTGCATTTGTGTAAACCTTTCTGGAGGACAGATGTCTGGGAGTGGAGTTGCTGGGCCAGTGCACGTTTTCATCTCTGACAGGGATGGCCAGACAGCCCCGCCAAGAGGTAATAGCAATCTGTGTGCCCCAGTCCACCGGGAAAGTCCACGTCCTCAAGGAGTGGGAATTACCCACTGCCTCGGCCCTCACTCACGGGGCCTAGAGTCACCGAGAGGCATAGACACCCTACGGGAGGCTCCCGGAAAGTCACCCGGTCACGCCCGTGCTTCATTCACTCCCCCTGTTCCTACACGCCCGTCTCTCATCCCTGCCCCTCTGAGAGGCTCTGCCTGCCTCTGCACGGCAGGGAGCTCAGTGTCTTACACAGCTGGCGGTTTTACTCTTGAGCAGCTCTGTCCCATTGGTTCTTGTGTTGAACTCTAGTTTGCCTTCTCACCACTCTCACCTGGAATCCTGCCTTGCTTCTTAGCAACCTGCAGAGAAGGAAAGAAGAAAGAAAGGAAGAGAGAAGGGAAGGCCAGGAAATGCTCATACTTTACATGTAGTAATTCAATCCTCATGGCAACCCTTGGAGGCAGGCACTGTTATCCCATTTTATAGATGAGGAAACTGAGGTGCAGAGAGGTTAAGTAACTTGCCCAGGGTCACACAGCTGTCAGGTGGCCGAGCTAGGATGCAAGCTTAGGCAGTCTGGCTCCAGAGCCCACCCCTCTGATGTTATACCCCTCCAGGCAGGAGCCTGTAGTTTATTGAACACCTAATGTATACAGTTACGTGCCACTTAACAACAGGGATACATTCCGGGAAACGCATCGTTAAGGGGATTTCGTCGTTACGCAGACATCACAGGGTGTACGTTCGCAAACCTCAGTGGGATAGTCTCAGGGTGCAGCCTGTTGCCCCAGGACTATAAACCTGAACAGCATGTTACTGTACAGAATACCGTAGGCAACGGTAACAAAATAGTAAGTATTTATGTATCTAAATATATCTAAACGTAGAAAAAGTGCAGGAAAAATACAGTATAAAAGATAAACATGACACCGGTGTAGGGCACTCAGCACCGATGGAGCTTGCAGGACTGGGGGTTGCTCGGGGTGAGTGTGAGACCTCGGGCACTGCTGGACACGACTTTATAAACACTGTACGTTTCGGCTGCACTAAATCTTCAAAACAGCACGAGATTAAATCAAGCTCAAGAGAAAACGATGCGATCCAGGGACTCGATACACCTGACGCGTGTGCGGCTCTTGCCGGCATAACACAGCCGACTGTTGTACAGCGAGCTTCCCTTTATGCAAATAGAAAGAGTGCCCCTGAAACAACGACAAAAAGCACAGTACAGTAAGCACACAGTCGTGTAGCATCGTTATCAGGTGCTGTGTACTGTGCGTAATTACACGTGCTGTGCTTTTATAGGACTGGCAGGGCAGTTGGCATGTTTACACCAGCATCACCACAGATATGTGAGTAATGTGTTGTGCAGCAACGTAAAGACGGCCCCAGCGTCACTAGGCCGTAGGAATTTTTCAGCTCCATTATAATATTACGGCTCCTCCATCTTGCAGTCCATCATTGACAGAAACATCATTAGGCCTGTACTCAGCCCCAGGCTGCCCAGACTGCACGTATAATATCTAATTTACTGTACACAACAACCCTGCAAAGTGGGTGTTACTATCCCATTTTGCAGATGAGAGAGGTGAGGCCCAGAGAAGAGAAGCAGCTCGGAGAGGAATCTGAGGCACCCTCCACAGCTCTCCCGGGTTCCAGTTTGAGCCAGTCTTTGGCAGAGTCCGCTCCCAGTTTCTCAGCCTCCCATTCACCCTCCTGCAGAACGTCTGAGCCAGGTCTCAGCCCCACCTCGTTTAAGTCCCAGTTACCAGGGGAAGCTGTTTGAAGAGGTCACGGTGACTTAATCTGGAACTCACGAGATTTAGAGGCAGAGCCGGGCCTTTTCCCGCCGCCTGTGGTGAGGAAATGGTGACCTTGTCCCTCTCCAAGGGAGTTTCACCTTGGCCCGGCGGGCACTTCTGTCACCAGCCTGGCCTGGGGCCCGGGAAGCAATCCCACTAGCTAGGAAGGGAGAGGGATGGATTAAACAAGGCCTCAGCATTGGAGGTTTCAGTGTCTGAGCAGTGAGGCCCAAGCAGGGCCAGGAACAGCGAGAGAACCGTCTGGGCCCATGCCCCTGGGGCTTTGCTTTGAGATGGGGGCGGCCTGGCTCACCCAGCTTGGATGCCAACACACCAACACCCAGCCCCATCGTCCAGCCGAGAGCGGGCAGCGGGACATGTGTCCTAAATGCGTGACTGCGCGTAGGAATGAAGGGCACATGGGGGAGTGGGTGGATGATGGGGCGAGCGAGTGAAGGAATGCATGGAGTTCAGAGGAGGGAGGCCGCTGGCTGCGGAGGCTGGAGGCTGTGAGGCCGGCAGGGGCAGGACAATAGGTCAGTGAGGGAGATGGGGCGCAGCCTCAGGCCCCAGCAGTGAGTGCTGGGATGGTCCTTTCGCATGGGCACTGGGGGTGGGCGGCAGGTTCCAGGCCCGTCCCTGGGGGTTGTCCTGCGTTGATGGAGCGAGGGGTAGCGCAGCTGGGTTTGAGCTTCGGGCGTGGTACTGTGGGCAGGTCCCTCGGCTTCCGTTTTCTTCCGTGTGGAGTGGAGATAACGTGACCTGACTTAGGTTCCCTGTGAGGCTGTGGAAAGGGTCTGCAGGGAAGGCAGTTTGTAAACAGTGAAGTACCAGGCGGGACAAACATGTTATTGCCTGAGCGGAGGCCCCACAGCCAGGTCATCTCAGCGTCACCCCCCCCCCCCCCCCCCGCCCCTGTGCAGGGCGGAGTCCGTCCCTGGGAGGGGGGGAGGGAGGGTGCGGCTTGTGCCACAGCAGGGCTCAGGCCACCTGGGCGAGGAACAGGTGGGTGGGAGGCCTGGTCCCCAGGTGCTGTGTCCCCAGGTGGGGGCCGGTCCCATGACCTCTTCTCAGGGCTGCCAACCTGTTGTTTGCTCAGGAGGCTGCTGCCTGGCCCAGCTCCGGGATCCGGGTGTCTCGGCACACGGCCAGCTCAGGGTGAGGGTGGGGGCCCCACGTGCCACCTTCTCGTTCATCCCTCTGCCCAGCCTGGAGCCTGAGGCCCTCTCTGTCACCCCTGGGGGACCCTGCCAGGTGTACCCCTCAATGGCTGTGAGACTGGGCCCATCTTGCAACCTCCCTGAGCCTCCACCTCCTTATCTCTGAAGCAGGGTGAAGGTAGCAGCGCCCTCAAGCAGGGTTGTTGTTGTAAGGATTACATGATATCAAGTGCTTGGCTCCCCCCACCCCCAAGCTCCCCCTTGTCTTGGCAGAGGTCAAAGGTGCCTGGAAAAAGAGAGACGGGGGCGGCCATGCCTGTGGCCCACCCCCAACCGCTTCCCGTGGGCCCCGGGGTCAGGCTCTCTGGCCTAACTTCAAAAATTGACTCACCAGGCTGCCCCTGCCCACTTTCCCTGGCACCTTGGCAGGGCTAGGGGCAAGCAGGGGGCCCAGTGCCAGATGGCTAAGCTCCGGAGACAATGGGCCTCTGTGGCCCCTGGGCTAGGGGCAGTTCCAGGGCAGTGTCTGGTCTCTGGTTTCAGGAGATTAGAGTTCTCTCAGACCTGATACCGTGACTGGGAGACAGGGAGCTCCCAGGTCCCATCCAAAGGGGCTTCGCTCAGGGTCCACAGGAGTAGCCCTCTGCACCCCCTTCCCACTTGGAGGTCTCTGCCCCTCCCCCCACGTGAATCACCATAGAACCAGCTGGTCTCATGGACCTCTACTGAGGAGCCCTGTCCTGGGCTAGTCCCCCCACATCCTTCTCATCCGACGCTCACTGGCTGGCTGAGCCCCTTCTCTGCCCCCGACCACCCATGTCTAGTGCCCCAACATGCGTGTGTGCTGTCCAGCCTTGTCTGGCTCCCCTGCTCCCCATCGCAGGCGTCCTGCCTTAGGGGTCCTATGTCACCTGCTCTGGCCACCAGTTTCACCCGTTCAAATTGAATTTTCAAGCACGAATAGCTCACCAGGCAGCAAAGAAGGAAGGGAACACGGCGAGGGAACAGCCGCCGCAGGGCCCCGTGGTGCGGAACAGGTGCCTGCAGCCCAGCCAGGCCAGAGCCAGGCGACTGAGGCGGGACAGGAAGGGGCCCGTGCGTGTGCAGATGAGGCTTGTTGAGCCAGCGGCAGCCAGACCCACCTGGGACCTCCATCCAGAGCAGCGACTTGTGGATGGGCCAAGGGCCAAGTCCTACCCCCAGAACAGTCCAGTCCCTGCTCTGGTGCCCTGAGGGGGGAGGGGTCCTCCAGGAGAGGGGCTCGGAGTAACAATAACAGCACACACCTCCACGGCGTTCACTCCACTCCATGGCGCACAGCAACCTCGGGGTGGGCACCTCATCTCTCACGTTGCAAGTGAGAGAAAAAGATAGAACCTTCCCACCAGCTCTCCAGCTGGTCAACAGGTGGGAAGCAACCCAGGGGGGCCTCTGGTCAGCTGTCCTCTGTCTCCCATCTCCCCCCCACCACGCCTGGGTCTGACCTGCGTTTTGCAGAGTGTAGGATGCCCCCCACCCCTGGCATGTGAAGCCCTGGATGATGGAAGGCCTGGGTCTAGTCCCCAATCTGTCCCCACCTTGCCACATGGCCTCGAAGTGGTGTTTTAACCTCTCTGAGCCTCAGTTTACCTTCTGGGAATTGGGAATTCTAGCGACTGCCTTATCTCTGGATCCAGTTCCGGTGAGTCTCCCAGGGGTGAGCAGATAAAGAGGGCTTTTGAAAAGTACCAAGAGCTGTATTCACGCTGGTGAGATTATTATTGTTACCTTGATGTGGAGATAAGGGAGGGGGAGGAGGTGCAGTGACAGTTGCCAAGAAACCCTGGAGCTGTCAGCAGCGGCTTCCGGCCTGGCCCATCCCACTCAGGAGCTGGTCCCCTCCCCCCACGCCCCTGCTGCACCCTTTCCCTGGGAGAGAGGGGTGCTCCGGGAGGGAAGGGAGCTGGGGCCAGCTGGCTGGTGGCCCTGTGTCTGGGGGCCTGAAGGTGACCCAGGAATGTGCCGGCCCTGAGCTCCAGGTCGGCTCCAAGCTTTCTCTGTGACCTTGAGCAAGTAACCTCCTCTCTGTGTCCCGGTGTCCTGTGCCTGTAGGCAGGTGTCCAGGCCAAACAGGGCAGGATTCCTGCTGGGCTCAGGGAAGATGCCTGGCGGGGGCCGCAGGGCCAGGACCTGCGATGGGAGGCCGCTGGGGGCCACGGACGGGCAGCAGAACTGAGGCCTCGGTGGAGAGCAGCTGTGATGCGTGTAGTAAAAGAGCCCTGGGCTGGAGTCAGGCCTTGGTACTGCCCTTTCCTTGATGCGACCCGGGGCTTGCCACTTCGCCTCTCTGAACGTCAGTTTTCTTATTTGGGAAAAGGTTGATAATAATCCAACCTCACGAAGCTGCCGTGGTGATCAAACGAGACGACGCCTGTGTAAACTGCAGAGTGCCGTGCAGACGCACGCCTATGGCATGGCAGGGAAGGCATGCTCCAGGCACCTTCCAGATGCTGCACGTACAGGAAGAATGCAAAGCATTTTAAGCTGGGCCAAGCCATAGCGTCAAGAAGGTTGTCAGAGAAGCGGGGAGGGGCAGAGGCCTGGGGACCTTATGTGAATGGAATGGTGGAGACCAGAAGGAGGCAAGGGTGGGATGAGAGAGAGAGAGATTCTAGTGCTTGAGGAGGAAGGAAATTGGGGGAGGTCTGCAAAGGCCAGAGGCAGAGGGGCGAGAGGGAAGGGCCCGAAAGGTGGGGGAGAGAAGGTGAGAGCTAGGAAGGCTGAGAGGAGGAGGAGGCATCAGAGGAGGCTGGAGGGGTAGGGAGGGGGGCGAGAGGCGAAGTTTATTCATTCCTTCAAAAGTACCGAGAAATTGCTCTTTACTAAGAGACAGCATAGTGTAGCGTTAGGGCACAGCACCTAGACCTGATGGTCAGGGGTTCAAATCCTCCGTATTTCACTCACATCTACCATCAGTGTGACCTTGAGCAAATGGCTCAACCTCTCTGTGTCTTAGTTCCCGCCTCTGAAAGGTGCGGATTAGATGAGTTAATACAAGGGAAGCAGCATTAGCTGCTGTCGCTGTTGTCAGGATGATCATTACCTCTCCAGGGTGCCGTGCGGGGGGCCCACAGGGCCGGCCTCCCATTCTGGGCTCTGCACTGACAAATCTGGGTTCAGATGCCTGCTCTGCCTCAGGGACAGTGTGATCTTGGGCAGGTCAGCATCCCCTTTACCAGCCTCCGTTTCCTCATGAGTAAAGCAGTTCTCCCAGCAGGTTTTTGAGAGCCTGTCTCCTGGGGAAGCTCTGAGGATTGAATAAGGTCATGCAAGCACAGGGCAGCTATGGCTTTTGTTCGTATTGCCCGTCTAGCCCTCAGCTGGGCTGGTGGGGCTAAGGCAGGGCCCAGGGCCTCCGACCTCCTGCTGTCCTCATCCTGGATTCCTTTCCCTCCCCTGCCCTTTAAGACCTAAGCGTGACCTTTTAGGTGGAATTACCTGGGGGTGGGGGCGGGGGCGAGGGAGGGCTGGGCATTTCTTGTGAGGAGCCAAGACCTGGAGAGCCCAGGGCCTCGAGGCTGGGCCCTGGATGGAACCCAGAGCCCCCTTGTCTTTGGGGAGTTCCCTAGTCCTGTGCCCACGTGAGCAGTCCTGGCTGAGCTGGGCACCCGGGCATGGGGAGACCGAAGCGGAGAGCGTTCCGGAAGGAGACCATGCTAGGGAGTTGCTGCCAGGCTGGCCTAGAGTGGCACGGCCAGGGACAGACAGGAGGACACTACCCAAGTAGCTCCATCATAGCCAACAACCTCCACTCAGCAGCCAGGGCCACGCCAAGACGGCGGTCCCTAGCACCAAGGGGGCCAGCCTCACCAGGGCTTCAACCCAGGACTTCCTGGCCCCTGCACACCCTGTCCTCTCCATCCCACTGGCACCGGCCCTGCTCCATCAAGGGCATGAGCTTTAAATTCTGGCTCTGTCCCCCGCTGGCTAGGGGAAGCAGCTTCACCCCTCTGAGCCTCATTTTCTCCCATCCGTGAAAATGGGGACAAACAATGCCATCTTGGAGCACTGTAGTGAGGCTATAATGTGCTCTACACAGTTACAGCACACAGTAGGTCTCAGTGAAGAGTCCCCGTGGCAGCCACAATGGGACGTACCTGGACCATTTCTACAGGCCTCTCTCTAGCCCCTCGCCTCCAGTCTCTCCCCATGTCTGCACGTCTTGCAATCTATAGGAGCCTGTGTTTGGGCTGTTTCCCTGTCCACAAGCCTTCAATACCTCCCTATTGCCAACCTTCATTGAGCCATTCAACTACTCAGCAAATACTTACTGAGATCCTAACTCAGTAACCCCGAGGGAGCCAGGGTTTACCATGAATGAATGAATAGCCAAGAATTTGTTGAGTGGATAGTAGCTGCCCAGCCTCTATGATGAATTTTTTTGGAAACTGAGGCTGAGAGGAGTGTGGCACTTATGGTCACACAGCAGGTGAGTGCCTGGGGAATACCTCCCCCCGGCTGTGCCACAGGCTGGAAATGCCGCTCTCGCCATATCCATCCTTTTGGGTCAAGACCTTTCTTTGAAGACGCACTCCCAGGAAGTGGAGCGGCAGCTGCAGCACGCCCCCCGATGGGGGATCGAACCCACACCCTGGGTCTGTGCCCTGACTACGAATGGAACCCACCACTTTTTGGTGTAGAGGTTGATGCTCCAACCAACAACACTGGCTAGGGCACAACTAGTCTTCGTTTTCCTCTTCATCAACATCACCATCAGTTTCCTCATCTGTAAACTGGGTTGAACGCCAGTACCCACTTCACAGGGCTATTGTGAGGATTAAATGGAAAAGCGCCAATAAAGCATTTCATACGCAATACCTGGGACAGAGTAAAAGCCCTATAAATGAGGCTATTGTTGTTATCACGACAATCAGATGTTCACCCAGCGCCTGATTTGTGTCAGACTTTGTGCCAAGCAGCCAGTAATCAACCAGACACAGACCCTGCCCTCAAGGAGCCAGAGTCCAGATTACAGAGAAAGAATTAAACTCATGCGGAGTGTCAAATACCGTTTCTCTGGGCTGCTTCTCCTGCTAGACTAGGCGGGCTGAGGGGAGTTAGCAGTGGGGCCCAGAGTCCCTCAGCGTCTCCTTCAGGGGCCAGGTTCCTGCAGGCTCATCCCCTCTCGGGGTGTGGCCATCCCAGCTTCACCTGACTCAAGCAGCTGTGTGCTGCTGAGGACCACCTGGCGGCTGAATGACACATCCTCTTGGTGGATGGGTGTGGAGATAGCCACATCAGGGTGGCCCTAGGCAGCCAGCGGAAGCCAGACTGCTCCCCAGCCCTGGGTTCCCTGGGTCCCGGAAAGCACTGACCCTGGAGGTGGCCTCCTCAGCAGGCTTTCTAGGATGACAGCACTGACTTCACCCTCACCAGACCAGTTTCCTTTCCTCGGGGAAGGGCGTGGTGTGGGCACAGAGTTCGGGCTTGCAGTCGGTTAGGCCTCGATGCTGACCAGCTGGGTGACCTCCACGTGCCTCTGGGTCCTTGTCTGTTGCGTGGGAATACCAGTGTGGTGAGCAGTCAGTCTGTGCCTTCGGGCTGGAGAGCGAGGTTTGGCACAGGCCTGGCACCTGGGAGGCCCAATGAGAGTCGGGTAATGTTATTGTCAATAACAATAGCCCAGTGGCCTCTCAGTCCTAAGGCTGCTATCTCCCTGAGGCTCAGGAAGGGGTCCTTAAACCAGAGGTCTGGGCTCAGCCATCTACAGCAACCCTCACTGCCTCAGTCTACCCATCTTCAGAATGGGCTGTGCACATCCTCTTGGCGGAGTATGTGTGAGGGCGGCCCCATGGAGCGCTTGGGGAGAGACCCCGTCCACATCTCTGGTCTCTGGGGAAGGAGAACCTGTTCAGCAGCCTGCTCAGCAAGCTCCTCCTCTTGCCCCTCCTGGGCAGCCCAGGACCCACTCCTCCATGGAATCTGTGTCCCCCCACATCCCCCAACTTGGAGGTTGACTCTTCCTCCCAAAGTTCACAAATCTCTCAACTTGAGGTTCTCCCTGACCTCAGACTCTTTTTCTCTTCCAGGAGGAGTGATGGGCAGAACCAGCGCTTCCCTCAGGCACTAGACCTGCCGAGAGTGGACTTAGTCTCCCCACACACTGCTTCACTCTACCCAAAAGTGAGTGCCCCCTCCCCACTGCCCCAGTCTGGAGGCCCCCAGGCCTGAGAGATGCCTAAAATGAGCTCTGGGCAGAGGTAAACTGTTCAGGCTACCACTCCTCACCCCTGGGTGGGCCTGGTACAGTCTAGGAGGTGGAATGGGGGGCTCTGTGGCACAGCTGGGGGTGGGGGAGAACAGCTGGGTATACACTGGCCCAACTATTCTTTAAAAAAAATTGACTTTAGAGAGAGGAAGGGAGAGAGAAACATCCCATCCTAGCTGGGCACAACTAGTCTTCGTTTTCTTCATCATAAACATCACCATCAGTTTCCTTATCTGTAAACCGGGTAGAACGCCAGTACCCACTTCACAGGGCTGTTGTGAGGATTAAATGGAAAAGCGCCGATAAAGCATTTCATACGCAATACCTGGGACAGAGTAAAAGCCCTATAAATGAGGCTATTGTTGTTATCATGACAATCAGATGTTCACGCAGCGCCTGATTTGTGTCAGACTTTGTGCCAAGCGGCCAGTAATCAACCAGACACAGACCCTGCCCTCAAGGAGCCAGAGTCCAGATTAGAGAGAAAGAATTAAACTTATGCAGAGTGTCAAATATCAGTAATAAAGGCTAGCATTGATTGAGATTTACTGTGGGCCACGTGGGTACTTAATGCTCTACATACAGCATTTCATTGCATCCACAAATTGTAAATACTGTGTGGTAGCTTCCATTATTAGTCCCATTTTGCAGATGAGAAAAATCAAGGCTCAGAGAGGTTCAGTTATTCATTCAAAGACACACAGGTAGGATGTTATGGTGTCAGGACTGTAACTCAGGCTATCTGATCAGAGGGCCTGGTCTTGTGGCCTCTCTGATGCAAAGGATCATAAGCCTGTACTGCCTTACACTTCACAGTTCTAAAGCATGTCCGCAACATCATGCCTCTTGGTCCTTTCACTAAACCTCGGGTGGCGGGCATTATCCAGATGAGGATCCAGATGCTCAGAGAGGTGAAGTAGTTTTCCCAAGGTCACACAGCCAGGAAATAGCAGAGGCAGGATCTGCCAAGCTCCTCTCCAAGCACTCTGGCCCGGAACAAGGGCCATGTTCCTCTCCTGGGCTGGGAGAGCAGATGGCCAAGGAATGGTGTCCTTGTGGGGGACCACCACCACCAAGGGGTCCAAGTGAGGGGTCCTGTGGACAGTATCAGGGGGACCCTGTCCTACTTTCTGTGCCCGGGCAATAGCTCAAGACGGGCCATGTGGGTCCCGGGGCTCGGCAGGAAGGGAGTGACCCCGTGGCAGCTAGGTTCATGAGTGAGCATCTGGGAGGAGGCCTGTGTTCTCACCAATGCTGTGTGCCCTCGGACTGTCCCTTCCCTTCCTGGGCCTCGGTCTTCCATCAGGAAAATGAGGGTTGGAACAGCCCATCCCCCGAGTCCTGCCTGCTCAGACAGCCCGAGGCTGGCCTTCTTGGATAAGTTCTGAGATGCCTTCCCTTGGGCTTCCTGGCCTCCACCCAGTCTGTCTAGAAACCTCTGTTTGTGCCAACACAGCCCAGATGGGAACTTCCGACAACCCATCCCAACCCCAGAATCAAGTGGATCACAGTCTGCGGGTCATCTTCCTTCAAGAGGAGGAAACCAGGCTCCAGAGAGATGGAGGGATTCATCTGGATCCCCAGTAAAGCAGTAGTGGGGCTGAGGGAACCGGGCTGGGGACACAGTGTCCACCCCCCTCGCCCAGCACTCCCGACTCTGCACACATTGATAATGTTGATGGAGCCAGTTTGAGGGGCAGCACACCTCCCTGTGCTAGTGGGCAAATCCCTGCCCCTCTCTGGGCCTCCGTTTTCTTATCTGTAGGATAGAGGTGGCACTTCCTTCTCTACCTACCTTGCCGGCTTGCAGTTGAGTGATAACCTGATAGTAACTCTGGAAAGTAGAGATCAGGAAGCTGAGCTGTTTGTTACCAGCATTCTGTTCCCAGGGTGGGACAGAACACCCAGGAGGGTCTCTCTTTATTGAGAAGCCACACTGGAGATACCCAGGACCTTCCCACCTGCCCCCTTATAGGGGTTTCTTCACTCGGGAATTCCGAAGTCTGCACAGACATATGCACACAGCCTACCTGCCTGTATGCAGGTGGACATAATCATGTGTCTGCACATGTGTGCTGAAACTTGCACATGTACACATGCAAGCATGTACGGATACATTTGTACAAATGCACACACCCAGGATGTCCAGGCACACACTGTCGCATCCTGTCCCCGTCACACACACATACAGCTGCTGCACCCCTTCCCCCACCCCCTCCACTGCACCTGGCGCACAGGCATCTCCGGTGATACAAGCAGGGCTTGCCTCCTCCCAGTGTGGGAATGGATGTTTCTCTGGTTGCTTTTTGCTGGGTGCCCGGAAGTGCTCAGGCCTGGAAGTGCCTGCATAAATCAATATTTGCTGCTGTTAATTATTAAAAACAAAGCTACACCACGTCTGGAACACACATCTCTGGAGTTCCCGCTGGCTCCCCGGGCTCCAACCTGACCCAGGGCCAGGTCTGGGGGAAAGGAAGGCGTAGTGCCTTCCTTCCAGTGGGCCGTGGCTCTGGAGGTGGAGGGTGGTGACAGCAGCCAGCAACTCCTTCAGGATGAGGAGAGGTTGGGCACTGAGCTGGTGGGCAGCCCTGCCTCTGCAGGGTCCAGAGCAGCTGGTATTGACGTGGCCACCGCTCAGGAAGGAATTGCTGCTTTCTCAGCATCTGTCTGGGAAGGGGTTGCTGAGGCCCCAGCCTGCCCCCATGTCCAGTGGCAGACACAATGCAGGGTCAGCTGGAAGGGCCTGCAGAGGCTTATTTTATAGATGGGGAAACTGAGGGTTATGGAGATGGCAGGTTCTCATTCAAGTTCACCCAGCAAGTCGTAGCAAGGCCAGAGATGGAACCCGTATGTCCTGAAGTCTGCTGCATATGGTGGGGCCTTGGCAGGCCACCCCGCCCGCCCCCCCCCCAGGCATTGTGGTTGTCTGCCCCAGGGTCAGGGGCAATTAGGACAGAGTGGGGTTAGTTAGAGCCAGCATGCCTGGGACCTGGAGAAGGGAGAGAACAGGCCAACCACTGTCAGACATTAGGGCACAGGAGGAGAGGGGAGGGAGTAGAGAGAAACTCCAGGCCTTTCCCTGGATTCCTAGTTCTGCCTTTCCTAGCTGTGTGATATTTAATTTAATTTAACTTAATTTATTTGAGAGAGGAGGGGAGAGGGAGAGAGAGAGAGATAGAAAAATCATTGATCAGCTGCCTCCTGTACTCCCCACGTTGGGGATGGATCCCACAACTTGGGCATGTGCCCCAATCGGAATCAAACTGTGACCTCCTGGTTCACAGGTCGACGCTCAACCATTGAGCCCCACCAGCCAGGCGCTAGCTTTGTGACCTTGAGCACGATATCGCACCTCTTAGAATCAGATTTCTTTTCTGTGAAATGGGAATGACATCCGCATCTCCTGGGCGGTGGGGAGAGAATGAGATTTGCGAAGGGTCCCGCATTCTGTAGGTAACCCCCTTATTACCCTGCCTGAGGCAGGGAACACCAAGTCTGGAAAGAGAGAGAAGGCGGGGTGGGGGCGCGCTGGGCAGAGTTTGAGGGTGCCCGGGACCCGGTGCGCTGGAATCTTCCGACCACCCGCCCCCCCACCCCGCAAGCGCGCGCAGGCGCAGTGTCCGGGGCCGCGGGGCCGGCGGCTGGCGGGAGGGGGGCGGGGTTTCTGGGGCCCGCCCCGGATCCCCGCAGCCCCGCCCCCGCCCCGCGCCGCCCGTACCTGGCGCCCCGCCCCCTCCGGCCCGGCCGCCGGGGAGCCCAGCGCAGGCAGCGCGCCGCCCGGAGCCGGAGCCGGAGCGCGGAGCTGGGCGCTGCGGGGCCCGGGCCGGGGCGCGCGCGGGGCCGGAGCCGCTGGGCCAGCTGGAGCGTCCCCGGGGCGGGGGCTGAGGTCGAGCCGGGCTCGGGATGGCACAGCTGCGGTCCCCGGCGCCCCCCAGCCGCCCGCGGAGGGGCTCGCTGCCCACTGGGGCCGGCTGGCAGGTGAGGACCGGGACGGGGTGGCCTGGCCCCGGGGCTCAGCCCGACTTCCCCGGAGCGGAGCGGCGGGCTGTGCCCCGGCCAGGGCGCGCGTGCGAGGCACCGTCACGGAGGGTGTGAGCCAGCTCCTGGACTGACAGCGCGCCACGGCGGCCGCAGGGCACACCCCTGCCCCGGGGTCGGGCCCTGGGCTCTCTCTGCCACTGCCCCCGACGCAGAGCGCTAGAGGTGCGCGGTGGCTGTGGCTATGGTGGCTGAGTGTGTGTGTGTGTGTGTGTGCGCGCGCGCGCGCGCTGGCTTTGGGACCGGTTAGTCCCCCCCTGCCCCCTGCCAGGTGTGTGTCAATGTAACTTCGCGTGACGCTCTGGGCCACCTGGCTCACAGCCCTCCATGTATCGGGGCATCTGTTGCTCCCGTGAGGCTGTAACTGTGGGTGTCACTTGTTGCTGTGTGAACACTCGGGTGACAACACCATGTGTCAGCATAGATGTGACTCCCGCTGCGTTGTTCCTGCCCCTGTTAGGTCACCCCGAGGGGGTTGCTCTGGGGGACATCAGTGCCCCTCCCTCCCCCTGTCGCTGCTGGGCTGATGTTGTGTGGGCATAGATGCCCAGGTTGCGGTTGTACAGGGTGCTGGGTTGACAGGCGTGTTGGTCTACCTGCACTGCAGGTGTGTGTCTGGCTTCTGCTCTAACTGCTTGTGGAATTGTATCCTCCGAGCTCAAAAGCACTGGGTGTGGCCACCGGTGACCATGGGTCAGTGTCTGGTGGTGCGTTTCATGGGGTGGGTTTTGTCCCTGTGGTCAAGCCTCAGAGTGTACACATGGGGTGTTTGTGTCTCATGATTTTTAAAGAGCTGTGTGTGTGTGTGTGTGTGTGTGTGTGTGTGAGAGAGAGAGAGAGAGAGAGAGAGGGAGAGGGAGAGGGAAAGGTGGGTGGTGTGTACTCAGCTGGGTGTGAGGATCATACCTGTGACCCTCACCCTTGGTGATTAACCACTGTATGCTTTTCCTTTTACTCTAAACTCGTTAACCGTTGTGGGATGAGGTCTTTCATGCCTGACCCCCAGGGTGTGTGATTCTGACGGGGAAAGTACGTGGGAGTGGGGCTCTGCGCGGAGTTTCCATGAACGCGCCTGCCTGTGTCTGTGAGCGCCCGTTCCTGTGTCTCCACACGCAGACCTGGTGTTTGTGTAGCTTCGTGTGCAGTCGCTGGCGTGCAGATCCGCACGGGGGTGGGTTTGCATCTGTGTGTGTGGTTCTTGCACATGGACCTGTGTGTGAGTGGGTGTGCTGCTGTGTAACTTAGGACACCAACTCGGGTAATTGCGGGTCTGTGTACAGCGCTGAGTCCGCGAGTTGGTGTGCAGAGACCCCGTGGGTTTGTGTTTGCTCTCTTCGGTTCCCTGAGACTGTTTCAACACCGGTTTGTAGGCCTGTGCGTGTGTGTGAGCGAGAGAGACAGAAAGAGTATGTGTTTCCTGGTGCACAGCCCCGTAGCACATGTGTGTGAGCTCAGGTGGTGCGCTCACTGGGCAGCAGGAGCTGGGAAGGGTTGGGGGAGGGGCGCCCTCCTGGAGACTCTGGGGGCTTCCCAGGCCCAGCCCCCTGCCCCACCAGCCATAAAGGATGCCGCCTTCCAGGAAGGCTCACAGGGAGTTGGCGCTGGAGAGGCTGATGCTGCCAAGGCAGCTGGCAGATGCCCGATTAACCCTGCGTGTGCCCTAGCTAGTCAAGGAGAGGCTGCCTGTGAGGGGTGAGGGGTGCATGTGGACTCGCACACACGCATGTTGGGCTGATGGGACACCCCAGCATTCCCCCCAACAGCAGGGGGGTGCACTTGAGGGTGAGGGTGGAACCCCAGATCCTCCTGAGGGTCCCCGCTAAGCTCCTCTCTGGAGCTGGGACCTGGGGCTCTTCTCAGGGGTGCATGGGCCGACTTGGCACTGCCAACCTAGTAGTGACATGGGGAAACTGTGTCTTTCCCCACGGGTCACACCCCTCTGTCGGAGGCGCCAGCCTCCTCCTTTGGGGAAGGGGATTGAGTGGGGTGTGCTGCCCTGCGGGGGCCCGGGTTCTGGGTTGATAGGTCCAGGGTGGTTGGTCAGAGTTAGGGGGACCAGGCCGGATAGGTGCAGACTCCTTGGGGCTCAGCAGGATCAGCTGGATCCCCTTGAGGCCTGAGGCCTGAGGCCTGACCTGCTCTCTCCCCATCTCTGTTGCAGAACACAGATCTGTTTGAGATGATTGAAAAGATGCAGGTGAGGCTGGATCCACTGCCCGTTCCTGGGAGCCACAGACGGGCTGGGCTGGGGGTGGCAGGCCCTGGCTACATCTCTAGCCCTGCACTGCTCTGAAGACAGGCCACGCTGGGAGGAGATGGTGGCAGTGTGTTGTCCAGAGCTCTCTATCCAGAGTAGAGGATGGGGACTGGTAGGGCCCCACTTGTGTGCCTCCCTGCCTTCCATCCCCCTCCTCTCACAGAGCTGGGGTCTCCACTTCAACCCCCCAAGAGGCACCACAGACTCTGCAGGACCCCCCTGTAAAATGGGAGGAGGGGCAGATGCCAGGGCTCAGGGCAGCCAGAGCTGTGCTGCAGGGAGGGGGAGGTGCTGATGGGCTAGGCAGCCCTGCCCCCTCTGCCTGACCCCTGCCCACCCTCCACTGCCCAGGCCTGGGCTTCCAAGCCCTTGTCTGTTTTTTGCAAGGGTATGTGCTGGGAGGTGGTCAGGGGGCTGGATGAGTGGAAAAAACTGCAGGAGCTTTCCCTAATGTCAGTTCACCGCCTAAACCCTCTCTCCTGCCCCTTTCTGTTTCTCTGTCTCTCTTATTTAGTCTTTCTGTGTCCATCTCTCCCCTTCTCCTCTCTCTTTTTCTTTCTCTCCCCTTCTCTTCCTCTCCCTCTCCGGGTCTCCCTCTCTCTCTCTCTCTCTCTCTCTCTCTCTCTCTCTCTCTCAACAACACGTATCTGTGTAGATGCAATAGCCTCCCGCCCAGCTCCCCACACTCACACAGGCACGCGCACACCACCCCTGCCTCCACTCCCAGCAACAGGCATTCCCCACACTGAGCCCCCAGCCCCTCCCTGCTGCTGCTGCCTCCCACAGCCCAGGTTACTTCCCAGCAGGACGGCTAGGCCTGCAGAGAGGCCCCAGTGAAGCAGCACCCTGCCCAGGAGTACCCCACATCTGTGGACTTTCCCTTCTGCACAGGAAGGGCTGTGAGCCCAGGGGAGATGGCCCTGCAGCAAGCATGAGAGGGGTGTGAAGGCGGGAGGGGTGTAACAGGAAGTGCTGCCCTCTCTTTGCAGGGAAGCAGGATGGATGAACAACGATGCTCCTTCCCACCACCCCTCAAGGTAGGTCTGAACCATGACCACCCTGCCGATCCTTGGCTTCCTCAGCAGCCTCTCCAAACGGCTTGGGGACTTGGGCTGGGAGGAGCAGGCAGACTCCCTCCCTCGGGTGGGGGTGGGCCTGGGCAGTTCTACCACAGCTGCCCACCCAAGCAGCCAGCCAGGGAGAACCCATCCCCTTTCATGAAGTAGTCCTACTATGGGCTGGGTGCTGGGGTACCCAGCCTTTGGGCCCTCTGTGAACTCTGAGGTGTGTGGAGTACCCCTCCCGTGCTATAGGCCTGGGGCCTTCATTCCAGCTCCTCCCCACCAGTCTTCAGCACTGCACACTCCCCTGCCTCTCCAGGCTTCCCTGCTCAGCGTGGAAGCCCCATCCCTCACCAGACAGCCTGCGTAAATGGTTTTCCTGGAAGTCAGTTATGATAAGCAGTTGTAGAAAGACTCCAACCGACTCAAACTCCTGTCTCCCTACCTGAAAGGCTGAGGGGGAGGGAGTATGGGGAGGGATAACCTGCTTGCCCGCCACCCCCCACCCCCACCCCCACCCTCCCATGAGAGCTGGACAGGAAGCTGGGGACTGAAGGGGATGCAAGGAGGCTCTTGTTTCGTCTCAAATTTTTCTTGTGGGGCAGGGGGGACTGCATATAGCCTCTCCAGGTAGACATGTGGTTCCCTGGTTGGTGATTTGGGACCTCAACCGTCAAAGAGGGCTGGCAGCTGGGCCTGGGGGAGTGGGCTCAGGGCTACAGGGGTGAGAATTAAAGGGGGTTCGTGGGCATAAGCCTGGTCTTTGTCCAGGGCAGGGGTTTTCACAGCAAGCGTGGTCCTCGGACCAGTCCCATCAACACCAGCTGGGAGCTGGGAGAATGTGAATTCTTGGGCCCCCCAGACCTAGGGCATCAGAAACTCTGGGGTGGCTCGTAGCCACCTGTGTTTAATGAGCCCCCAGGCTGTTCTGATGCACTGAGAACCACTGGTCTGGAGGTTCCTTCCGGGGGACAGCGAGCCTCCTCCTCCCGAGGCAGGATCAGGCCCAGAAGAGGCCGCCAGCACCAGTGAGCTAAGGCTGCTTCAGCCCCAGCCTGGTGGGGTCACCCAAAGCAAGCCCTGCCCCACCTGTGAGATGGGGAGATGCTCTCTGCCTGGTACTGGCCAAACAGGGAGCATTCTGGGGAGGCTGGGCGTAAAGGGCATGGATCCATCCCCGCTGGGCCTCGGCCCTGCTTGTGTTTTGCAGACGGAGGAGGACTACATTCCCTACCCAAGTGTCCACGAGGTAACCCACTGGAGCCCCAAGCTGGAAGGCACCCTCCCAGGGAGTCGGGATGCCCCGTTCCCCTCCCTGTCAGGAGTCTAACCACAGCTAGAGACTCGGTTTACAGGCCAAAGGCCTCAGAGCGCGTTTGAACCCAAGGCCTCTGAGCCACACATTTCAGCCTCTCTGCCAAGGTCCTGCTCCTGGCTCTCCCTGTCCCCACCCCCATCCTTTGAGAACGGGACTTGGGGCTCCATGTGGTCTGGGACCCATGGAGTCTCTGGGTTGTCTCTAGGTCTAAGTTGGGGAGTTGTCCTGGGGTCCCCGGTGGGGGATAGTGTGGGTGGCTCTCAACCGAGTCCCCCTTCAGGTCCTGGGACGAGAAGGGCCCTTCCCCCTCATCCTGCTGCCCCAGTTTGGGGGCTACTGGATTGAAGGCACCAACCACGAAATCACCAGCATCCCCGAGACAGAGCTGCTGCAATCACCCACAATCAAGGTGAAGCTGGAGTGCAACCCCACAGCCCGCATCTACCGAAAGCACTTTCTGGGCAAGGTGGGTCCTGTGAGAAGGTAGATTCTTGGCCCCCCTTCCAGCAGGTATTGGGGTCTCAGCCTGGGAGGGAGAGAACCCTCGGGCTGGGACTGGTGACAGTCTCAGAGCCCGGAGTCTCAGGGAGCATGCATAGTGGATCTCTCATTCATTCAACAAACATTTATTGCGAAAAGCAATTTTACGGTGTAATAGTCCATAGCAGAGATGCTACCAGGGTCTGCGTCCTGGCTCTGCCACTTACTGCATGGGACGTCAGGCCAGTGACTTACCCTCCCTGTGCCTGTTTCCTCAGCTGTGAACATGGGCATGATGGTGGTACCCACCGCAGAAGGTTGCTGCAAAGCTTTAATGGCAGGGTGCTTGTGGAGCAGGCGTCCTCAAACTCCCGCGGGCCACATGTGGCCGCTGAAGACATTTATCCGGCCCGCCGGGTGTTTTTGCTGCTGCTGCCTGTCCTGCTTAAAATAAGATGTGTGCCGTGTGCATAGGAATTTGTTCATAGTTTTTTTTTAAACTATAGTCTGGCCCTCCAGCGGTCTGAGGGACAGTGAACTAGCCCCCTGTTTAAAAAGTGTGAGGACCCTTGTTGTAGAGTTTAGAATGGCGTCTAGCGCAGAGTGTGCCTGACCCTGTTCTCAGCACCAGGTGTGGAGCAGCAGACAAAACCTACCCAGGCCCCGCCCTCAGGTGGCTTGAGGTGGGGGCTGGGAAGACACAGTAATGTCATGGCGTGACCTGGATTGATGCAACCCTCAGCCCATCACCAGTCCCAGAGCAAGGACCCTGCCTGGTCCCAGCTTGTCGGAGAGTCACCCAGCGGGGTTCCAGACCAGAGTTATTGGGCAAGTTTGTGGGAGCTGGAGGGAGGTCCCACGCTGGGACCCTGTTTGTGTTAGGTCTCTCTGTCTGTTTTCTCTGAGGCGACAGGTTGTAGCGTGGCTCCAGGATCTCGAGGCCTGGGTGGGAATCTGGACTCTTCCATTTATTAATGGTGTGACCTCAGGCAAGTTATTTAACCTTCCTGAGCCTGTTTCCTTGTCTATAAAAACGAGGCAATAAAAGTACATTAAAGCAAAGAAAACCATGCCTACACATGGCAAGTACTTGGTAAATGTCAGCTGTTATTATTACATCTTAATTACTTCGTGAGATCAGGATTGCCTAGTCTTTCAGAAGAGGAAACTGGCTCAGAGAGGGAAAGGGACTTGGTCAAGGTCACACAAACCACTGTGCCAAGAACTGAGTTAGTTCTGGCTGACCTTCCATGAAGACACGCTATGGGAACAGATAACAATATTGTACTACAATTATGTAATGGGATAAATACTGCTACAGCAACAATCATATTACAGTACATGAATGTGTCAAAGTAACATGTTATAAATCTTAAATGTATAGTTATATGTCGTATTTTTAAAAGGACATGCTTTGGGAAGGGACATGTTGCTAGGCGTGTTTGTGCCGTGTGGACACGTGTGTGTTGGGAGGAGGGGTGATTCCTTGGGGAGTTAGGAGCTGTGTGACCTCAGTCTGAGCCCAAGGCATTGGCCTGGCCCTGGTTCCGGAGCCGTTGCCTGGGACAGAGCCAGTACAGGGCATGGGACTCTGCCTCCAGCTGAGAGACCTGCATCCTGGCTCCCACTGTCCGGAGGCTCTTAGCTGGGTCTGGCAGCTGGTGGGGTCTGGGGGACCGGGTGGGCCTAGCACATAGTTGGCACTCGGAAAAGTTGGCCAAGGAAGGACAAGTGACAGAGCAAGTTCCTTGAGCACAGAAGGATCTGAGGAGGTACAAGTTGGGCATGATGACCAGAGTCGGGTTCGAAACACAGAGCGGAGGGGACCCTGGGGCTGGTAGATAGCTAGGGCCACTTCCTGCCTCCAGGTGGGGTGACTGGGGAAGCACTGGGGCCTGTTCGGGCAGAGGGCAGAGGTTAGGATGACTCTGGGGACTGATTTTCCGGGACCCTGAGCCCACTTTCCCACTGCGCCCCTTGGGCTCCAGCACAGGGTCTGGGGATACTCCCCACCGTGAGGACTTGGTGCAGCCCTCCTTGCCCCATGCCCGCCGCTCCCTCTCTGCAGATGGTGCCAAGCACTTGGGGGTTTCCGTCACTCTGTGCCCAGGCAGGGCTGAGCGGGACTCTGCCCCGGACTATCCCTGAGCACATCCCTGGCCCCTGCCTCCTCCTCTGCCTGCCCTCTGAGCACAGTGTTCATGTTGAAACAGGACCTACTTCCAGGATGACTCCTGGGGTGGGTGTGGCTGGGGAGCCTGCACACTCCCGGAGTCGGGGCTGGCATGGGGAGCCCGGGCCAGGCTGGGGTGTAATCTCGCAGCACTCCTGGCCCTGGGCCTTGGGACTCCCCCCCTTCCCCCCAGGTAGCAGCCCTGGGCTCCTCTCTGGGGGAACTGCCCCTGCAGCAGCTTCCCCTTGTGGCCTCTGGGATATTTCTCCCATCTCTTCCCACCTGCAGCGTCTTCCGATGAGGCAGGAGGGTGGGAACCTGCCCGGTCCGCCGCCCAGTGTGTTCATGAGATGTTTCACTTCCTGTTTCCCACGGACCCTGGCTCCAGGGGCCACAGGTTGAGCAATCAGTCAGTCAGCATATTTTAATTAAGCCCCTACTATGTGCTCAGTGCTAAGAAAGGCAGGGCTGGGACACAGATATGGCGATAGCACACGTGGTCCTGAAACTGGTGAGAACCCAGAGAGCCGGGGTTTCTGTGAATGTTCATTGAACACCTACTGTGTGCCAGGCGCTTTATCCCTTTCAGTCCCTGCCACCCTCCCACAGGCAGGAGGCCTCCCTTCTAGTCCATAGACTAGGAAACTGAGGGACAGAAGGTGAGGTGACCTTCTCAGGCTCCCCAGCTGGCAAGTGGCCAAGTGTGACTTGAATGCAGGTCTGTCTGGTGCAGAGTCTGCTGTAGCCGGGACACCTGCTGCTTGGGGAAGGACCCCATCTGGGCTGGCTTTCTGGTTTGGTTCCCAGAAGCCCCAGGCTCAGCCTCACCCACTCCCCTGGCCTCTGCTGCCCCCACAGGAGCATTTCAATTACTACTCACTGGACGCTGCCCTGGGCCAACTTGTCTTCTCGCTCAAATATGATGTCATCGGGGACCAGGAGCACCTGCGGCTGCTGCTCAGGTGAGGGCGGGGTGAGGGGCCCTGTGACAGCAGGGAGGGCTGAGGTCTTACCATCTGAGAATTCATCTCATTGTACCCACGCTTCTAATGGAGGCCCAGAGAGGGCCAAGGATTTGCCTGAGGTTGCACAGCATGTTAGTGGCCGAGCCAGGCCTGGATCCCTTCCCGCTGCCTAGCCTTTCACCGTGGGCTTTCTCCTCCCAGGACCAAGTGCCGGACATACCACGATGTCATCCCCATCTCCTGCCTCACCGAGTTCCCCAACGTGGTCCAGATGGCAAAGGTGAGGCCTCTGCTCTTTCATGTGGGGGCCCCCTTTGCACACCCCTGGGACGGGGGGCGTGCACACAGGGTGAGGGCTGTAGCTAGGCCTTAGCATGCTCTCCTCTTCAGCTCCGGGTCCTAGCCCTGTGGCCGCGGCCCCACCTCTGAGGTCCTGCCTCTCACATGTCCCGGTCCCCCACCTGTGTGTTTTGGCCCTGTTTCAGAGCACTTTCAGGAACAGGGGACCCCCGTTCTCCACACCCCATTCTGAGCAGCAGTGAGCCCACAGCACTGCTTCCACCTTGGTTGTTCCCTCTCCTTTCTGCACTGTGTCTCTCCCCCTACTGCCCGCCTTGGTCTGGGAGGCCCAGAGAGCCCCCCTCCCATCCCCACCTCCAGGCGCCCCCATATTTCCTCCCACAGCTGGTGTGCGAAGATGTGAATGTGGATCGATTCTATCCTGTGCTCTACCCCAAGGTATGGTGGGCCCTGGGCCCTGCTCACTGGAGGTGGGTGGGCAACCAGGGCACTGAGCGCTTACGGGCACCTGCAGTGTGTAGGGTATTTTTCTTAAGTTTCTCATTTAATCTTCACAATAACCCTGCAAAGCCCACAGTTTATAAAAGAGGAGCTGGAGCCCAGAAAGGTTCTGTGTCTTACTCAGAGGTGCACAGCAGATAATAAAGGTCTGCATTTAAACCCAGTGTTGGCAGCTGGGGGGTGGGTGGGAGGGCATGCCTTACCTCTGGATACTCTCAGTGTAACTTGGGGACCCTCCCAAGGGCAACTGTGTTCCCGAGCCAGGGGACTTCTCTGGCCTTGCCTTCCAGCCCCAGAGGGACCTGGTGAGAGGGAGTAACGCAGGCACCTTCGTCAGTGCTGCCCAGACAGCAGCTGCACTTCCGGGCGCAGTAATCATGTGGGGAAAGGGGAGGGACCCCTATCTCCAGCGACCAGGGGCTTCCTGAAAGAGGTGGGCCTCGAAAGAGATGTGGACCCTGCAGCTCTGATGGAATTCTAGAGGAAGATGGGGTGCCTGAGGGGTTACATGGTCCAGGAAATGTCCCTAAAGGAAGGGGCCTCAGAAATTAGATTCCATCTCAGTGACAGGAGAGGAAGCCAGGCCCAAAGTGAGGAGGGAACGAGCTTGCGGTCCCACCGCAAGCTGGTGGGCCTTGGCCGGTTGTAGGCCCTGAGGTGTGTTGACAGAGGAGCAAGGAGGGAGCTGGCGGTTGTGGCATGGAGTCGGGGTGGGGGTGTAGAGGCAAAACTCAGGAGCAATGAGCTTGAGCTCTGGAGTCCAACAGACCGGAGTTCAAGTCCCAGCTCTGCCTTGCAAGCTGTTGGCCTGAGACAAGCTCTGAACCTTGATTTCTTCATCTGTAAAACGGAGCGGCAGGCATGTCTGCCTCACGGATTTGTTCTGAGGATTAAATGAGACGATGCACGTGGCATGCCGGCCACGGTGCTTGGCACATGGCAAGAGCAGTAAATGACAACTTGGACAAGCAGTCTGTTCACCCATTGGCCTCTCCCCCAGGCTTCCCGCCTCATCGTCACCTTTGATGAGCACGTCATCAGCAACAACTTCAAGTTTGGAGTCATTTATCAGAAGCTCGGGCAGGTGAGCTCACCTCCTCCTCCTCCTCCTCCCTGCTCCCCCACCCACCTGGCCGTGCACCTGGGACCTCAGACCTTTGCCAGGGACTCAGTTTCCCCGGGGCTGCCAGAGGTCCTCCTTCCAGCCTTCTCTGGGGTGTGGGGGAGGGGCGGCCAGGAGCTGCAGCTCCATGCCCTCTGCCCTCTGTGCCCCAGACCTCCGAGGAGGAGCTCTTCAGTACCAACGAGGAAAGCCCTGCCTTTGTGGAGTTCCTCGAATTTCTTGGCCAGAAGGTCAAACTGCAGGACTTTAAGGGGTGAGCATTGGGGAGGGATAAGCAGACTGTAATCTTGGGCAGGGGGGGAGCCCCTGTCCTGGCCCCGAGGAGGCCTGGCGGGGGCTGCAGACTGAGCCGTGGCCTGGGGGCCCGGGGCAGGTTCCGTGGAGGCCTGGACGTGACCCACGGGCAGACGGGGACCGAGTCTGTGTACTGCAACTTCCGCAACAAGGAGATCATGTTTCACGTGTCCACCAAGCTGCCCTACACAGAAGGGGACGCCCAGCAGGTAGGCTGGGCACCCACCCACCTGCTTCCCACCTGTCCTCCTGTCCCCCACTAACCTGTCCGTTCAGTATCCACCACATCCGGCGCAGGGGGCTCTGGGATGTAGAAGATGGAAGTGATCCAGTCCCCCCTACTGATGGGCTCTAGTTGGGGCAGGTGGCAGGGGAGACAAGCTGGTACAAAGTTGTAAAAGCCTCAGTTTCCACATCTGTGAGATAGGATCATAATGGCATGTGCCTCATAGATACACACACAGCGGCTAGAAGAGTATCTGGCAGAGTGAAAGCTCAACAGATGACTATTTTTTCCTGGGAGTGAAGGGCCACTTAGACTTGGCAGAGGTGAGAGTCAGGAAAAGCTTTCAAGCTAAAGTGCCTTTTAGGCCGTGAAGCAGCTGGGAGAAGTGAGGGGGATGCTCCAGGTGGAGAGAACGTCTCCTGTAAAGGTGCGGAGGTGAGGAAGGATAGGGCGTGTTCCGGGAGCTGAACTTAGAAACCTGTCGTTTTGCCCTAAGCTGCCTGCAGGACTCTCTACCTGAGCCCACTCCACCACCACCCCAGGGGGAGAAAATGGTAACGTGAGGAAAAAGTGAAAATACTTATTTCTTTTATTGTCGTTTTCTTTTCTTTTAAGAAGATTTTCTGTTCATTTTAGCCACATGAATTTATTCCGGGTGGAACTTGTTTGTCCAAGAGGGGCCATGTTTGGGGTATTTAGAAGAAGGGCTGAGAGGTAGGGCCTAGGGGCCAGGAGCCCTGGGTTCGCGTCCCCTAACTCACCGTCGGGCCTTGCAAGTCATGTCTCTCTTGGCCTCAGTTGTCTCATCGGTCTCAGGATTCCAAGAAAACGAAAATAATTTGAAGACAAGTTCCTCACCACATTTTGGGAGGGAGAAGCGAGCCCTTAGATGTGTCCCCCGCCTACCCCAGAGCTCTCCCACACCCTGCGCCCTCCCCCCCCATGCCAGTGGCCCCCCCCCGGCCAGGTTGTGAAGGCCGTGGCCCTGTGCTCAGTTGCAGCGGAAGCGGCACATTGGGAATGACATCGTCGCCGTGGTCTTCCAGGATGAGAACACGCCCTTTGTGCCTGACATGATTGCGTCCAACTTCCTGCACGCCTATGTGGTGGTGCAGGCCGAGGGCGGGGGGCCCGACGGCCCCCTCTACAAGGTGGGTGATCTCAGAGCCTCCCAGGATGAGGCCTCAGTTTTCCCAGCTGTAAATAGGGGGTCTGTCCTGAGGGCCCTAAGTCCCCCTCTTGCTCCAGTGATGAAGGCTTCCCATCCTGCCCTCTCTGCTCCCCAAAGTCCCCCTCTCAAAGAGGCTGGTGAGCCTCTTCCCCCTTCATCATCCCCGATGACTCCCGAGACCCCTTCCCACCACTCAAATTCAGGGCGCAGGATGGAGGAGCTGAGATCCTGGGGTCCAGTCACTCTATCAGCAGCCACTGAACACCCCCCACGAAGGAGCAGGCCCTGTGCCCAGCATGGGATGGGATAGGGAGGTGAATGAAGGGTTTCTGGCGGGCGGGTGACCCCACAGGGACTGGTGCCCTCCCTTCCAGGTCTCTGTCACGGCCAGAGATGACGTGCCCTTCTTTGGGCCCCCGCTCCCGGACCCTGCTGTGTTCAGGAAGGTGAGCTGCTGCCCAGCCTTCTCACGGGCAGGACCACATTGGCAGGGGCTGCGAGGGGGACCCACATTCTGCCATACTAGGTCCCGAAGCCCCACTGTGTGCACCCGGGGCCTGGCTTTTCTGTTTATCTTGATAAACACTGACCTTTATTTACAAAGTCACAGAACAAACTATGTCATTGTTTTACATTTAAAAAAATATATATTTTATTGATTTTAAAAAATATATTTTATTGATTTTTTACAGAGAGGAAGGGAGAGAGATAGAGTTAGAAACATCAATTAGAGAGAAACATCGATCCGCTGCCTCCTGCACACCCCCTACTGGGGATGTGCCTGCAACCAAGGTACATGCCCTTGACCGAAATCGAACCTGGGACCTTTCAGCCCACAGGCCGACGCTCCATCCACTGAGCCAAACCGGCCAGGGCTTGTTTTACATTTTTTACATGTTTCGCAGCAGACTCTGTGGTCCTTCCTCGTTTCTGTTATCTTTTTGACAATGAGTCTTCTTTCATCTAAAATGTCTGGGGAGGGGGCACACGTCTCTCTCCTCGCAGCCTTGCTTCAGCCCCCCGCAGGCTGAGGCAGTCGGGGAGCCCGCCCAGCCCCTGACCTGACTTGTGTGGGTTTGCTCTCCTGAGGGGTGGGCAGCCATGAAGGGCACAGGGGCCCTCACAGGTGCCTGGGCTGGGGAGCTGAGTGCAAGGAGATGCCCTGGAGTGAAAAGGGTGACTTCTGGGCTCCAGCAGTTGGGGCTCGGGGGGCTCCAGCCTGGGAAGCAGGGCTCGGCTCCTGTCTCTGTTCGCCTGACCCTCCTCCCCCTTTCTTTTCTCCCCACTGGTGGCTCCCAGGGGCCCGAGTTCCAGGAATTTTTGCTGACAAAACTGATCAATGCGGAATATGCCTGCTACAAGGCAGAGAAGTTTGCCAAACTGGAGGTGAGGATAGGCTGTTGGGGCTGAGTTCCTCCCCCCAGCCTGGAATTTCAGAGCTGCACCCGCAGGGCAAAGCCTGTTGAGATCGCAGCCTTGAGGGAGGGCTGCCAGGGGAGCAGGATTTAGGGCAGTGCACGGCTGGTCTGGTCGGCTGGGCATTCCTGGGGATGGGGCTCGGATGGGGCAGGCTGACGCACAGGCCTCCCTGCGGGTGGGGACGGGCGCCCAGATCTTGGGGCCTGCGGGAGGCCGTGCGTAGGCTTTCGGGTGCAGGCCCACTCCCCACTCTCGCGATGGTGGGACCAGGGGCTGGTCACTGGGTCCCTCCTGACGCGGCCCGGCCCCCAGGAGCGGACGCGCGCGGCCCTCCTGGAGACGCTGTACGAGGACCTGCACGTGCACAGCCAGTCCATGATGGGCCTGGGCGGCGACGACGACAAGCTGGACAACGGCGGCGGGGGCGGCGGCTTCTTCGAGTCTTTCAAGGTGCAGGGCCGGGTCTACCTGGGCTCCGAGCACCGGGACCTGGGTGGGGCGTGGTTCTGGGTATGGACACGTGGCTAGAGGCGGGCTCACCGTGGGGGTGGAGAGGGGTGGGGG
>PVJC01019047.1:9105-19920 GCA_004026665.1 Murina feae
CCCCCCGTCCTTGTTGCTTTAATTTGACATCTCTGAATATTTTCTGCTCTACTACCCTGCCATCATTGACCAGCGGAAGTGTCCTCAGCTCAGGGAACAACTTTCCAAATAACATAATACTGCCCATCTGAGCATCAGGTAACACGAGCTAGATAACATTCGTTGAAACCTGGCTGTTTCCCTGAGACACCATGGAGGAAGAATATTGACATTCCTGGTTTTCCAGCAGCTAATTTTGCTCACCCATATTATCATCGAAGCGGAGTTATCTAACCTCATAGGAGCTCTTCCCTAGCCCTGTTCCATTCCCCTCTAGGCCCACATTGTATTGTTGCTGCTCTATGATTCTTTCTGTTTAGAATGTCCATTCCCTTCCACTCTGACCATCCAAATCCTACCTATACTTCTTAAGCAAGTTGCTTGATTTAAAAAAAAAAAAAAACACTTATGAATTGTTTATTTCTGGAAATTTTCCCCCTTTTTATTTAATTGATTGGGGTAGCACTGGTTAACAAAATCATAGCTTCAGGTGCACAATTTCACAACTGCAGCCACTGTGGAGGGCAGTATGGAGCTTCCTCAAAAAAAATGGAACTGCCTTATGACCCAGTGATTTCACTTCTGGGAATTTATCCGAAGAAACCCCAAAACACTAATTCAAAAGAATATATACACCCCTATGATCATTGCAGCATTATTTGCAATAGCTTGATTTTTCTGTGCCCCCATTTCCCTTACTGAAAAACGGGGGAAATAACAATATATAGTGAATAGGATTGTTTTATTATATGAATTGATACATGTAAAGTGTATAGAGGGCTGAGCACACAGTAGGTCTTCAGTAAATGCTAGTTATATACTATATATTAGGTGGGAATTTTTGGATGGGTGAGAGAATCAAAGAAGAAAAAGAAAGTGAAGACGAGAGAAGAAAGCTGTTGAAACAACTTCGTAGGAGGTACAGGAGAGAATGGATTCTCTTCCACTTACTGTGTGACCTTAGGTAAAGTACTTTACTTTCCCGTGTCGCAATTTCCTTGCTATAAAATGGAGATGACAATAGTGCCTACCTCACAACATTATTGTGAGGATCAAACAAAATGACACATGAAACATACTTCCCCACTGGGAAGGACTTGGGGAGAAGGACAGAGAATCGTTTAAAAGAATTCTTGTGAGGCCAAAAAGACTGAAAGTTGTTTTCTTTTTAAGTTCCAAGTGAATAATTTTCAGTTTCAATGATAGAGTAAAATAAGCAATAAAACAAAATTTAAAAAAAAAACCTTGTGAAGTTTTCTTTAAAAGCTTAAATATTTTTCTAGTGCTAATAAATTTATTGTGATTTCTTATTCAAGTGCATTGAAAAGGCTTTTTATATTTAAGTAGTTTCAAATGTGTACAAAACTTTTTCCAGGTAATTGTATTATACAACAATGGATAGTATGAAATTAAATTGTATCAGTTGACATGAATTCAGCAATAAACTTACTAAGTTTTATCTTTAAAGAAACATTCTATCCAGCCCTAGCCAGTTTTGCTCAGTGGATAGAACATCAGCCTGCAGACTCAAGGGTCCCGGTTTCGATTCCAATCAAGGGCACACACCTTGGTTTCAGGAGGCAACCAATTGATGTGTTTCTCTCACATCAATATTTCTCTCTGTCTTTCCCTCTCTCTTCCACTCTCTCTAAAAATCAATGGAAGAATATATTCGGGTGAGGATTTAAAAAAAAGAAACATTCTATCCAAAGATAAAAACATAAACCATATTGATATTCTAGAGTAGAATTTTAAGTAAAATAATTTTTGATTATTTATTTTATTTAAAAATGACTTTTACTCCCACTTCTAGGAATATATCCTAAGAATCCTGAAACACCAATCAGAAAGAATACATGCACCCCTGTGTTCATAGCAGCACAATTTACCATAGCTAAGATCTGGAAACAGCCCAAAGTGCCCATCAGCAGATGAATGGATTAGAAAACTGTGGTACATCTACACCATGGAGTGCTATTTAGCTATAAAAAGAAGGATCTCTTACCCTTTGAGACAGCATGCAGGGACCCGGAGATGCTAAGAAAAATAAACCAGTCAGAGAAAGACAAGTATCACATCACAGGATCTCAGTCATATGTGGACTCTAATGAGCAAATAAACTGATGGACAAAATAGATCCAGAGACATAGAAGCGTGGAACAGACTGATGATTCTCAGAGGGAAGGCAGGAGTGAGGGGGTAGAAAATAATCAACCAAAGAACTTATATG
Organism: Murina feae; assembly: GCA_004026665.1. Taxonomy (NCBI): domain Eukaryota; kingdom Metazoa; phylum Chordata; class Mammalia; order Chiroptera; family Vespertilionidae; genus Murina; species Murina feae. The sequence continues at coordinate 11,375 of PVJC01019047.1, forward strand.
AAATAGCCGCGGACATAGACAATAGGGTGGTGAAGGTCTGAGGGGGAGGGGGATCAATGGGGAAACAAAAAGGGGACATCTATAATATTTTCAACAATAAAGATTTAAAAAATGGCTTTTACTCGGTATAAAAGTCAAAATTTTTGTAAGGTCCTATAGGATCAGGCCCTCTATGTCCCTCTGACCACACGTCCTACGGCACTCTCCCTCTCCACTGCAGTGATACTCAGTAGATAAGACCGTTTGCCTGCAGACTGAAGGGTCCCAGGTCCAATTCCCTGAACACATCAAGCCTTTGCACATTCTCTTTCCCGTGTCTATTACCCCATTCTCTACTCTCTCATTTCATTCAGGTATATTTTTAAACATCACCGTATAAGAGACATTTTCTTTAACTGCACTGTAGTAAATATATATCCCCAATCCCAAATGCCTTCTATTCTTTCTCCCTCCACAGAGTAGATTCCTACTAAGTATTCATCCAATGAATTAATTAAAGAACATCATATCACAATACACATTGTGTTGATACCTTTGTTTATCACAGCTCCTCGTCCTTGAAGGCTGAGCAACAACCAGGAAAGAACTCATACCAAAGTAAATGTACGGGCAAGCTGATCTAGTCTAGGCATGAACAGCCTAGGTCACCAGGTACGAGCATTTAAGCAGGGAACTTGAGGGTCAAAATTACTTCTACTTCTACTCTCTACGACAGAGAAAGCACAAAGTATCCTTTTTACAATTATCCCCCCGGAAACCCTTTTGCCTCCAAATAGATAGAAATTCTCCGCAATCCCAGGAAACAGAACGAATGACAGTAAACAATTTAAATCGCTCCAGGGAAGTCACTAGAAGTCCTTGGAAAGGATTTCTATCGCTTGCCTGTGAGCCGTTAGTGGGTTCACAGCCCCTTCATTGTCTTAGGAAGAAAATAACCATATTTCAGCAATGGTATTTTATGAGAGCTCAGAACTGCCTCGTTCCCATATCCTACAACTACAAAGTCTCCCAAAGGAAAACAAACCAATATGAACACAAAGGGACAATCAAAGGTAAAAATGGAAGCATACCTGTTCCTAACATAGTCCATGCATACCAACTGCAGGAGGCTGGGTATGGCACCAACACATAGTTGCTTCTCCACCCTCCATGCAAGGGTGTGGATAGCAGACTTCAGTGGGTGTGACATGTACAAGTGGTTCTTGGCTCTGCGTCAAGACTGTACTCCCACTGACGAAAGTAAGGAAGAGTGCCAACTGAATTTATGTTTCCTTTGTTTATAGGAGCCCATAGGCCAGTGACTTTAGGGGGGAAATACCTCTATGTGAGGCTTTCTTTTTTATCTCAATGCAGTGGACTCAATGATATGGCCGCTCACAATAGGGTCACTTTGCGGTTTGGAAAATCAATTGAGGAGAGAAGGGATGGAGGAAGGTGCTTTACTTAAATGTTGCCTAGGAACCTAGAACTAACACATGCCCTTGATGGGAGCTGGCGCTGGGATGCAATGAAACCCAACACATTAAAGAAGGGAGGGGCTCTGTGACTTGCGTTTAATACCAGAGACAGCTGAACTGGTAAATTGCAGAGCACTGGGAGCTGTGGCATTCCATCCACCAAACAGAAACTTTCAGAGTGAAATACTAGCCCTAAAACCTCAAACAACACGTTTTCGTCTGTTTAACCTGTGGGATATGATTAGGCTCCACCCAGTCCTGCCACCCTCCCTAAGCAGAAATGCGAGAGAGACAAACATGGAAGAGATGTCACTGGTCCATCCCAGACCTTCTAACAAGTCTCCACAACACCAGTGCTTTATTTAACCTCAGAAGGGAGCTGGTGAAGCCCTCCTCCCCAACACAATCTTCCTGACTGGACATGATGGGAATGGCAGATCATCCAACGGGGCCTAAGCTTCCCTGGTGAAGCAAACTACCCTTGGCCTTTTGCATGCCATTTAGCCTTGAGTTCTTATCTCTTTCAGCTGCATCTTCCAGCTACCTGGGCTTGGGCATATGGCTGCCTGGTACTAAAGGAAAGGCATAAATGGGAACCGTTGGAAATTTCAAGTGGTGGATGCTTGGTAAATGTTGCGATCAAATTCAACATACATCTCCATATCCTAAGGACAAAGCTTGGTCACCAATCTGTTAAGAAAGGAGTCAGTGACATCACTCTACAATACATGGTCTTGACATACTAATAGACACCGCTCAGCAGTGGGATCAGCCTCAGGCAATGACTTTAGCATTCAAGAAATATTTGTAGAATGAAGTCTTTTTTTCAAGTCATCCGCACTGCCATGGCACCTCTTAGGAAACAGAAAATTTTCCATCCACCTAAAACTGCTAAATTGACTGCAGTTAACTAATGTGCAATTTAAGGGTGTGCATCTTGATAATCAACTGGATATTAGAACCAAGTTTGGAGGTTGGTATGCGGAAGAAAAAGCTATCCTTCCCATGCAAATATCCCCGAATCTCATAGTGTCATAGTAAGGCGAGTCACTGCTGTCCTTCTCGAAATTGAATTTCCAATACAGATTTTCCTCATTTGAACTAGTGCACTGTCCCTTTAAGAAGCCAGGCAAGATGGAGCCCTCCCAACTCACAGCTAGAGGCTTTAAGCAACCTGATAAGGATGCTGGAGTGTGACAAAAAGAAAGAACTCCTGGAGAGGGTAAGTCGAGGCTCTAATGATCTGAGGGGCAATCGAGGCACCAAACCCTACAAACATCCAACTCTGAGCGCGCCTATGCCATGGGTAGCAGCTCCCCTAGCGCCACCCCTCCTCCCCTTCCCTCCCTTTCTTACCCCACCCTGCTCCACCCTCAGGATCCTCCTTGAAAGAGTCTCCTTCTATAAGGTGGCTCCTTCGCCGCCCAGCGGAGACCCCAGTGAGGGGGGCAAAAGGAAAGGGAAAAAGGGTAGGTAGGCAAAATGAAAGGGACTTACTTTTGGATTCTGCGCCTCCGGAGGCATCCTCTCCTCCCAGCCTGGGGCCAGGGCCAACGGACGGGGCGGGGCTGGGGTTGAGCTGATGGACTCGGGGTCCTCACTCCCTCGTACTGCAAACCTAGTTCAGTGGCGAGTTAGAGGTAATGGGCACCGACCAGGGCCGGTGTACACTCGATTTTAATGATCTCCAAAGGAGACCGAAGGGTTGGAGAGAGTTGACCGTGGGTGGGAGTGGAGGTGAGCTCTAAAGCCCTCCTTTTCCTCCCTTTCAGACTAGCTTTCCCCGCCCGGCATTAGCGATAATCAGGGGCAATGGTTTTCTTTTTTCTTCCTTTTGGTTTCTCCCAGCTGCCGGTCCCAGACCCCACCCAGCGGCTCCACCCCATCCACTGCTACACATTCTGTCAATCACCAGCCCCTTTAAAGCTGCATCGCACAACTTGGGTTTTCGTCTGTCTTTGGCGGGCAGACAGAATGCCGGGGCGCCTGGCCTTTCCTGCAATTCCTCTGACCTTTCTGCTGAGTTTAGGAAGCTAAGCTTAGTTGCTAGTGGAGGCTTCCCCTCCCCCTCTGCCCCGAAGCTTTCACAGTCCGCTCCACCCAAAGTCCTTCCGGGCCGGCCACGCCACGCCATACTCTACCCCATCTATTTTCTTTACTTTGTTTCTGTTTTTTTTTTTTTTTTTTAAAAGGAAAGAAAAGAAAAGAAAAGAAAAGGAAAAAAAGTGGCTCCTTTGCCTCCAGATAGCCAAGAAAGTTTGTGCAGCGCCCTCTCTGGCGCCGCCCACTTCCTTACAGTTTCTGGACTGAAGTGGCTACAGCAGATCCCCTGGCTCTGGGGCCTCTTGGTTTGGCCTGACTCGGTATATTCAAGTCTTCTCTAAATCCCATCTGTGTTAAGTCTCCATATTACGGACCAGAAGATGGGAAGAGAAGGTGAGGATTCCCAGAAATGTGTTTCATGCCTCTAACTCACCCCAAACAACAGCCCCACACCACCCCTCACTGCCTAAGTAGGCAGACAAGTGCCCTCCACAATTAGGGGAACTCCAGGATGATCCATTTCAGTTTATGGTAAAATACCTGGTTGCTCAGGGCAAAATTCCTGAGCCATCCTAGACATCTGACTCTTCAAGAAATCCTGTTGGCTCTATCTTCAAAATCAGAATCTGACCACTTCTCACCATTTCCGCTACCACCACCCTGGCCTCCACCACTGTTTTTAGATGCAGCCCCTGCTTACCTCTTGGACTTGATTTATAAAAACCTTGTTCACTCTCTATTAGCCACACGGATCTTTTTGTTCCAGTATGCTGGTCTGTGTGACCTCAGGGACTTTGCATTCCTTTTACTTCTACTGGTTCTACCTATGGTGTGTTGCAATATTGTTTCAATCTCAGGGAAGCTTTCCCTGACCACCCAAATTAAAGTAATTCCCATGGCCCTGGTACTCTCTGTGACCTTTTCCCATTTTGTTTTTATCACAACACTGATCACAATCTAAAACAATCTCATATGTGTGTTTGCTTCTGTGGTAAAGTCTCTCCCACTAGAGCATAAGCTCAGTAAGAGCAGAGATTTCATCTGTTCTCTGCTCTAAATTTAGCATACTAAACAATGGCTGCCACCTAGTAGGGGCTCAGTTAATATTTGTTGAAAGAATGATGGAAGGTGATATCTTCTAGGACATATCTGGGTGTTAACACTTTTTATTAAATATATCTTATACAATGAAAGGGTAATATGCAAATTGACCCTAATAGCAGAACGACTGGGAATGACTGGTCACTATGACACACACTGACCACCAGGAGGCAGACATTCAATACAGGAGCTGCCCCCTGGTGGTCAGTGCACTCCCACAGGGGGAGCTCTGCTCAGCCACAAGCCAGGCTGATGGCTGCCAGCACAGCGGTGGTGGCGGGAGCCTCTCCTGCTTCCTCAGCAGCACTAAGGATGTCTGACTTCAGCTTAGGCCTGCTCCCCTCTGGCAAGTGGACATCCCCCGAGGGCTCCCGGGCTGCCAGAGAGATGTCTGACTGCCAATCCCTCAGGGAGCTGGCCTAAGCCAGCAGGTGGACATCCCCCAAGGTGTCCCAGGCTGTGAGAAGGCACAGGCCGGGTTGAGGGACCCCTCCAAGTGCACAAATTTTTATGCATATATATAATATATGTTGATTTCAGAGAGGAAGGCAGAAGGAGAGAGAGAGAGAGAGAGAGAAAGAGAGAGAGAGATAGAGAAAGAGGGAGAGAGAGAGAGAGAGAAACATCAATGATGAGAATCATTGATCAGCTGCCTCCTATACACCCTGTACTGGGGATCAAGCCCACAACCCAGGCATGTGTCCTGACTGGGAATGGACACTTAACCACTGAGCGACACCAGCTGGGCTGTTTCCACACCATACACAGAAGGGTCTGTCCATCACATACTACTCCTAGATGACCTGGCCCCCTCCAAGAATTCCTCAATTTGTTTAGGGTGATGGTGGTTCAGTGATACCCTTGGCAGCCACTGAGACATGTTAGCAAGCCACCCTGAGGGTCAGCCCAGGTGCTGGGCGTTTCCATTGAGTGTGCCACATTTCCTTTGGGGGCTGTCTGTTCTTATACAACTACTAAGCCACACCGGCCAGGTGGGCTGTTATCACTTTAACAAGAATCAAAGCAAAAAAAGAAGGCAGCAAAGAGTATGAATCACTTGTCCCCCCTCTTCTCCCTTAGATCATCCATCTGGATACCTTGCCCATAAGCTGAGTTAGCAATGGTATTTGGAGAAGTGACCCCGTAGCAATGTTTATTGCTAGTGGTTGGCTTAAGTGTCCTTAGCTGTGTCCAGCAGTGCGAGGGGACATAGTTGTTGAGGACCTGGTCAGCTTTGTCTCTAGATGTGTTTCTTACTTTGGAATCAGAATATCTGCATATGCTCTCTCATACCTCTAAGGATACATTAACTAATTTGATTCTCACAACCTCCCTATGAAGATATTATTATTATCCTCGTTTTACAGGTGAGAAAACAAAAGCTCAAGGAGACAGAATGACTTCCCCAAAATCACCCCCTTAGGAAATGGTAAAGCTGGGATTTGAACCCAGGTAGTATAGCTCCACATAGAAACACTTTTCCACCAAAGTGTGTTTCCTAAAGTAAATGGATGGTTGGTCATGACACTGGGAAGAGCAGACACCCCATTTTGCTGGGTGTTATTTGGTTAAAGATGAAGGGAAGCAGCTGTACTTAGGGACATTTGTTACCTAAAGCTAGAAATGTGGTTTGAACAATTCTGTAAGCAATGACCTTGATACAAGTCATATGAGGCAGTCACTTCCCTTTTCCAATGGAAGGATCTAGGGCTGTTTAGCCTCAAGAAGAGAAAACTCCGGAGGATAAAAACCCTCTGTTTTTAAGTCTATCTTAAGCTGTCATTGACATGTCCTTGATTATTTATCCATTATGTATCCTAACTCAGCTGTCTGCCTGATCATAAAACCTACTTAACTTGGCCAAATTCTCTGGACTTCTGGCCACGGATGACAGATAACTCTTGCTAGGCTGCTACCAATACCTGAGCATCATATCATGGGGATGTTTGAAAGGTACCATGGTTATGTTCTCAGCACAGTGCTGAGCACTGTGGAGCATAGGCAGAGAAAAGTCCCACAGAATTAAAGGTCAGAAGTTTCCTGTGACCCACTACTACCATTTATTTGCTGTGTGACTGTATGTAAGACTGCATGCAAGGGCCTCGTACTTCTCATTGTACAGTGAGGTTGAAGCAATGGTTACCAAAGGCTCCTTTCTAGCTCAGACATTCTCTGTTGGTCAGCTTACTGATGTCAGAAAGTTTCTATGACAGGAAAAAGCTAGGAATATTAATAATGCATTCCCTCAATCTTATTCCTCTTGATTAGATTTTAGTAGACATCACACAGGATGTAACAGATTTCCATTTAACAAGAATTTACCTTCTTTGGAAGTAATTTGAAACCATAGGTTGTTCTGTAATGGGCATGTCTGATGTCTGTGATATGTAAACCTTCCCTATTGGTGTTAAAAACTAATTCCAGGGGAAGATCCCTGACCCAACTGAGACAATTAATTCCTCTCTCCCAAGCACATGGCATTTTAAATGGAAACAGTTTGGGGTTATGGGAGATGAGGGGGAGTCACATTAAAGCTGGCGAGAAGATCCATAAATTGCTTTTGAATCCAATGCTGACCTTTTTCCTGCCCTTTCCGAGTCAACTCTTCCCTTAACTCTGAGATGTCCCACTGTATTTTTTATTTACCTCTATTGTGGAGAGTATTACAGATGTCCTTCCTTTATCCCCACTGTCCCCTCTCCCCCAGTTCCCGCTCCGCCCCAGGCCCTCAGCACTATCTTTTCAATAAATTCTCTATTTTCCTAACTTTTTTAAACGTTTATTACTTATGCTAGCCAGAGTCTACTTCCTATTTACTGCTATATAATTGTTACTTGCCTGACAAAAATTGATATTCAATAATTTTCATAACAGGTATTTTTCCCAAATATGTTTTGATTGATTTTTAGAGAGAGAGGAAGGAAGAAGGAAAGAGAGATAGAAACATTGATGAAAAACATTCATCAGCTGCCTCCTGCACACCACCTACTGAGGATCTAGACTGCAACCAGGGCATGTGCCCTGACTGGGAATCGAACTGGGACCTTCTGATTCATAAGTCTACAATCAACTACTGAGCCACACCAGCCACGCCTGACAGGTATTTATTGAGCCCAACTTTTTGCCAGACACATAGTGAGTGGATAGCAGTAAGTAAGATTTAACAAGCTTTCCCCCGCCAAGTCATTGGTTCAGACCTGACCCAAATCCCCACTTTTCTATGCCTCCATTACTTACACGTTGTCTTAGAACACAGTTATATAGATGTTATTTTACTAGATTGTAAAAGCTCCTTGGGATTGTGTTCTGTGTCTTTCTTATTTTCACATCTCTTGCAGTGACTACAACAGAGCTTTACACATAATATACACTCCAGGCATGCCGAAATGAGCTCAGCTCTGCAGTACACATGGGACCTGTCAGTCATGTAGCAAACCAGAAAACCTCCCAGATATGAAAAGGGCTGTGATGTGGTGGAAAGAAGACTGGATTTTGAATAAGACTCCCTATTCCAAGTTTGTCATTCCCCAGCTGTTTTACTTGAGGCAAGTAAAAAAAGTATTATTATTGTCTCCCATATTTCTAAATCTCTCTGAGCTTCAGAAACATGGGAGACAATAATAATACTTTTCTCAAGTTCCTCTGTGCATGCAGTGTAAACAGGTTCCCTTGTCTCCTTATCCTCTCCAACACTTGTTACTTCTTACCTTTTTTATGATAGCCATTATGATATCTCATTGTGCTTTTGATTTGCATTTCCCTAATAATTAGTGATGTTGAACATCCTTTCATGTGCCTGTTGGCCATCTGTATTCAGAAAATATATATGCACACCTGTGTTCATTGCAGCATTTTTAATAATATCCAAGATATGGAAACAACCTAAATGTCCACAGACAGATAAATGGCTAAAGCAGATATGGCCGCCCTGGCTGGGTGACTCAG
>PVJC01019047.1:20020-30862 GCA_004026665.1 Murina feae
CTTCCTCTCTCCCTTCCTCCCTCCCTCCCTCTCTCCCATATATATACAGTGGAATACTAGTCAGCCATAAAAATGTGAAACCCTACCATTTGTGACAATATGAATGCACCTTGAGTGTATCATGCTATGTGAAATAAATCAGATGCAAAAAGACAAATACTGTATGATTTCTTTCATATTTGCAATACAAAAATATCATTAAGCAAAAACAAACAAAACAAAAGCAAATGAACAAACCACAAAAAACCTCATAGAGGCAGACAACAGATTGGTGGTTATCAGAAGGGAATGTGGGTGAAGGGAGGATGAAACTGGTAAAGGGCGTCATCTGTATGTTGGCAGATGGAAACTAGACTTTTGGTGGTGACCAGGATATACTGTATACAGATTTTGAATTAAAATGTTACACACCTGAAACATGCTATAAACCAGTGTTACCTCAATTAAATAATCTACCTATCTATCTATCTATCTAGTTTGAACAAAACTAATAGAATTTTTTATATTGTATACCATTTATTTAGGTAATACAAAATACATCATAAGGCAGTATGCAATCAATGGCTAGAGTAAAGGTTTAACTAAAAATGCAATAAATAAGAGAAGTGAAATAACACAGAGATCAGAAAAGCAATTGGCTAAGATCACCGTGATTATTCCTAAGGCATTTGTGAAAGGATGGAGCTGGCAGTTATTTTAGAAATGAGAGTCCAGGATGTTCATCAGAGACCTAAATGAAGTGAGAGAGTGAGCAAGAAAAAATAAGAGGGCAGGTGAAGGAGCAGCAAGTGCAAAAGCAAGAATGAGCTTGGAGCACAAGGCCCTGCAAGAAAACCTGACTGACTACGACTTGGGCATGGGGACCAGTGGCAAGAGACACAGTGAGAGAAGAAAGTGGAAGCAGAGCACACAAGACCCTCTTATCCATCAAAAGAGAGAAGTATATTCTAAATGGTGATGTAAGCCCATGGAAGGATTTTGAGCAAGAGAGTAGCATGATTATTTATTTCCTTTTCTTCTATCATGTGTAAAACTAATTGAAGGAAGAAATAGACACGTCCACAATTATTATATTGAGAAACTTCAACATCCCCTCTCAGAAACTGATAGAACTTGAAGCAGAAAATCAGGAAGGCTAAACAAGAACTGAACTTCATGATCAAGCAGCATGATTATACTTAGCTGACATCTATAGAACATTCCACACAACAACAGCAAAGTAAATATTTTCTTCAATTATCCATGGAATCTTTACCAAAAGAGACCATATTCTGGGCCATAAAACAAATTTAAAAGAATTAAATCATACGGAATGTGGCCTGTGAACAAAATAAAATCAAACTAGAAATCAATAACTGAATATAACAGAAAAGTCTGTAGACATATGGAAATTAAATAAAACAAATTTATAATCAATGAATCAAAGAGGTGTTTTCTAAGGAAATAAAAATGCAGAGAAATAAATGAAATAAAAATATAGCATATTGAAATATGTCAGGCCTAAGAGAATTTTATAGCACTAAATGCTTACATTGCAAATGAAGAAATGTTTCAAGTAAAAAAAAAAATCAGCTTCCTAATTCAGACACTAAAGCAACAAAATAAACCCAAAGCAAATAGAAAGAAGGAAATAAAGACAATCAGGGCAGAAATCAATGAAATCGTTGTAGGAAAACATACAAAATATACAAAATGAAACCTTTAAAGCTGCTTCATTGAAAACAAAACAAAATTGATAAGTCCATAGAAAGACTAATAAAAGTTAAAAGATGGAAAACATAAATTCCCACCCAATTAGAAATGAAATGGGAAATAATACTGTAGATCCTACAGCCATTAAAAGGATGATAAGGGGATATCATAAACCACGTTATGCTCATATATTTAACATCTTAGAAAAAAGTGAACACTTCCTATCAGAAGGGAAACAAAGAAAACAATCATTTACAATTGCTCCAAAGAAATAAAATAAAATACCTAGGAATGAATTTAACCAAGGAGGTAAAAGACCTGTACTAAGAAAATTATAAGGTACTAAAGAAAGAAATCAAAAGAGAAACAAATAAATGCAAGCATATACCGTGTTCATGGATAGGAAGAATTAACATCATTAAAATGTCCATACTACCCAAAGCAATCTATAGATTCAATGCAATCCCTGTCAAAACACCAGTAGAATATTTTGCAAAACTAGAACTAATAATCCAAAAATGTATATGGAAGCACACACACACACACACACAGCAACAACAATAACAACGACAACAACAAATAGCCCTCAGCAATATTGAGAAAGAAGGACAAAGTTGGAGGTATCACACTATCTGATATCAAGGCCATAGTAATCAAAACAGCATGGTACTGGCACAAAAACAAAGATATAAATCAATGGAACAGAATATAAAAACCAGAAATAAATCCATGTCTGGATGGTCAATTAATATTTGACAAAGCAGGCAAGAACATACAGTCTATTTAATAAATGATGCTGAGAAAATTGGACAGGTACATGCAAAAATATGAAACTAAACCATCTTCTTATAGCATATACAAGAATAAACTCAAACTGCATTAAAACTTAAATGTGAGACTCTAAACCACAAAATCCCATGAAGAAAACTTAGGCAGTAAAATCTCTGACATGTCTCTTAACAATATTTTTGCTGATATATCTCCTGAGGCAAGGGAAACAAAAGAAAAAAATAAACAAATGGGATTACATCAAACTAAAAACGTTTTGCAGAGCAAAAGGAACCATCAACAAAACGAAGAGACAATCTACTAAATGAGAGAACATATAATGCCAACGATGCATCTGATAAGGGCTCGATATCCAAAATTTATAAAGAACTCAAACTACTCCACACACACACAAAAAATCCAATTGAAAAATGATTAGAGGACCTGTTTAGACATCTCCAGACACTTCTCCAAAGAGGGTATACAAAGGGACAATAGACATGAAAAGATGCTCAATGTCACTGTCAGAAAAATGTAAATTAAAACTTCAATGAGATATCACCTCACACCTGTCAGAATGCCTATCATCAATAAATCAACAAAAAAACAAGTGTTACCCTAACTGGTTTGGCTCAGTGGATAGAGCATCAGCCTGCGGACTGAAGGGTCCCAGGTTCGATTTGATTCTGGTCAAGGCATGTACCTTGGTTGCGGGCACATCCCCAGTAGGGAATGTTCAGGAGGCAGCTGATCAATGTTTCTCTCTCATCGATGTTTCTAACTCTATCTCTCTCCCCTCCTCTCTGTAAAAAAAGATCAATAAAATACATTTTTAAAAAAACAAGTGTTGGTGAGGATGCAGAGAAAAGGGGACCCTCATGCACTGTTGGTGGGAATGCAGATTGGTGCACCACTATGAAAAACAGTATGGAGTTTCCTCAAAAAATTAAAAATGGAACTGTCTTGTGACCCAGCGATTCCAATTCTGGGGAGTTAGCTGAAGAAAACTAAAACACTAATTAGAAAGAATATATGGCAATTCCCAATCAGGGCACAGGCCTGGGTTGCCGGCTCAATCCCCAGTGTGGGACATGTAGGAGGCAGCAGATCAATGATTCTTTCTCATCATTGATGTTTCTCTCTTTATCTCCCTCTCCCTTCCTCTCAGACACCAATAAACATATATTTCTAAAAAAGAAAGAATATATGCACCCCTATTTCACCACAACATTATTTACAAAACCAAGATATGGAAGCAATCCAAGTGCTGATCAATAGACATGTGGATAACAAAGTAGTGGTACACATATATAAATCGCTCAGCCATAAAAAGAATGAAATCTTACTATTGAAACAGCATGGATGGACCTAGGGGGGCCTATTATGCTCAGTGAAATAAGTCAGTCAGAGAAAGACAAATGCCATATACTAGTAATTTCACTTATATGTGGAATCTAAAGAACAAAATAAACAAGCAAAATTGAAACAGATTCAGACACAGAGAACATTTTGGTAGTTGCCAGAGGGAAGGGGGTATGAGCGACTGGGTCAAAGTTGTGAAGGTATTATGAAGCACAAATTGGTAATTACAACACAGCATTGGAAATATAGTCAATAATATTGTGATAACTATGTGTGGAGCCAGTGGGGGCATAGGAAATGTTGAGGGGAACACTTTGTAAAGTACATGATTGTCTAACCACTACACTGTACTAGTACACTTGAAACCACTACAAAATAAAATTGCAAGGAAAAAATAAAAATTTAAATTAAAGAAATCAAACAGTTCTTCTCAAACTACAAACTATCAAAAATCATCCAAGACGAGTTAGATAATATACCTAGCCTCATAATCAGTAAAGATATTGAACATGAAATTAAACTTCTTTAAAAAATAAAAATAATCTTCAAACCCAAATGACTTCACTGGCAAAGTTTACCACTTGCTTAAAGAAGGATAAACATGATTTCACACGATCTCTTCCAGAAAATAGGAGAGGAGGAACATCTCCCAACTCATTTTATGAGGGCCATCTTACTGTGATACCAAAAGCACTGTGATAATAAAAAGCAAAGAGATTTATTAAAAAGTAAAATTTCAGACCAATATTTTTTATTAAGTTAAACATAAAAAAATGATTCCAACAATATATAAAAATAATATTCCACCACCAGGGAGAATATACTTCAGGTATGCACGTGGGATCCAAAAAGCAAAAATCTGGAGTAGATGCACAAAACATAAAAAAGGGAGAAACAGAGCATACAACCCCGGAAACTCAACAATTTATAAAGGTAGGCAGAAAGAGATGGACAAAGAAATGATGAAAATACAGAACAACCAGAAGGCAAACGAGATGGCAATGGTAAGTTCTTATGTAACAATAATCATTCTAAATGTGAATAGACTGAATTCATCAAACAAAAGACAAAGAGTAGCTGAGTGAATAAACAAACAAGACCCAACTATGCGCTGCCTATTTCAGCTCTAAACACACACATAGGCTCAAACAAGATATCCCATTAAAGTAGAAACCGAAAGAAAGCCAGGCTGGCCATTCTTGTACTAGACAAAATAAACTTTAAGCCTCTACACCAAGATAAACAGAAATCATTAAGATATATGCATCCAACATTGGAGCACCTAAATATATTAAGCAAATACTAACAGATCTGAGGGGAGAAATACACAGCAATACAATATTAGTAGAGGACTTCAATAGTCTACCGTTAACAATGGATAGATTATCCAGACGAAATATCAACAAATGTTGGAATTGAACCATACCTTAGAGCAAAGGACTTAAAAGATATATACCACTCAACCGCAGCAAGAATACACATTCTTCTCAAGGGCACATGGAACATTTTCCAAGATAGATTATATGATAAGACACAAAACAAGTCTTAACAAATTTTAAGAGGCTGAAACCATACCAATTATCTTTTCTAACCACAATGGTATGAGACTGGAAACCAACAACAGGAAAGCTGTAAAATCTACAAATATGTGGGAACTAAACAATGCGCTTGTGAAAAACCAATGGCTCAAATAAAAAAAATCAAAAGGGAAATAAAAATTATCTCGAAACAAATGAAAAGAGAAACACAACATGTCAAATCTGTGGTAGACTGCAAAAGTAGGTCTGACAGGAAAGTTTATGGCAATAAATGTATATATTGAGAAATTAGAAAGATCTCAGATAACCTAACTTGAACCTCAGGAAGTAGAAAAGAACAATTTAAACCCAAAGCTAGCAAAGGGAAGGAAACTACAAAAGATCACAGTGGAAATAAATGAAATATAGACCAGAAAGACAATGCAAAGTATCAACAGAACTAAGACCTGGTTTTCCAACAAGATAAACAAAATTGACAAGCTTTTTTTTTAAAAAAAATCCTCACCCAAGCATATGTTTTTACTGATTTGAGAGAGAGAGGAAGCTGGCCAGGGGGTTGGGGGGAAGACATCAATGTGAGAAAAATATTGATTGGCTGCCTCGCCCACATCCCAATTGGGGATTGAATCCCCTTCAACCTAGGCATGAGCCCAGACCAGGAATCAAACTGGAGACCCTTCAGTGGGCAGGACAACACTCCAACCACCAGCCAGTGCAAAATTGACAAATTTTTACCTGTGCTAACTAAGGATAAAAAGAGAGAAGACTTGATTTAAATTAGAAATGAAAGAGGAGATATTTCAACTGATACTACAGAAATACATAGGATTGGCCCTAGCTGGTTTGGCTCAGTGGAGAGAGTGTTGGCCTGTGGACTGAAGGGTCCTGGGTTCCATTCTAGTCAATGGCACATGTCCACGTTGCAGGCTCGACCCCCAGTAGTGGGTGTGCAGGAGGCAGCCAATTAATGATTCTCTCTCATCATTGATGTTTCTATCTCTCGTTCCCCCCTCCCTCTCTGAAATCAATAAAAATATATTTAAAAAATAAATACATAGGATCATAATATAATACTATGAACAATTACATGCCAACAAATTAGATAACCTAGAAGAAATGGATACATTTTTAGAAACCCACAGCCTAACAGGACCAAATTAGAAAGAACAGAAAATTTGAACATGCTAATAATGAGTAAATCAATTGAATTAATACTCAAAATTCTCCCAACACAGAAAACTCCCTCTATGGGAAAATTCTTGTCAGAAGAACACTTATTAATCAACAGATGCCTTCTATTCTGTTCAAAATACATCTTTATTTATTTCAGAGAGAAAGGGAGAGGAAAAGAGAGACAGAAACATCAATGATGAGATAGAATCATTGATCAGCTGCCACCTGGGGCTCAAGCCCGCAGCCCAGGCATGGGCCCTGACTGGGAATTGAACCATAACCTCCTGGTTCATAGGTTGACACTTAACCACTGAGTCACGCTGGCCGGGCTATTCTGTTTTTAATGGGAAAAAAATCTGCATAATTTTACTTTAATCTGGGAATCAACCAGATTATTGATTCAGTGTTCTCCTAGAAATAATGGTTGTTTTCATCTGAAAGTTTCACAAAAGTCTACCCATAATCAGCATAGGTTAAGGAAAGACAGAGAAACTGCACTGATGCAGATGGAAAAACAACACATTTCTTTTTTAACTGATAAAACCACTCACTGAATGACTAAATGGACCCTGACAGATTTTTCAAAGGGATAAGACATCAGCAATATAAACTGTGTTTGTTCTGCAAGAACATAAACAGGAAAAAGATCTCATAAAAATTAAAAATAATTGCAAACCATAGGAGGCTTCTGGGTGAGGTTAGACAAGAGTCCCCTGTGGCCTGAGGAAAAAAAGGACATCATGTTTGCGCCAAGTGTTGCCCATGCCTGGCTGGGAAATTATTTGAAGTGCTTTTTCAATTTTTTTAAGTGAGGTATAAATAACATACACTATTATATTAGTTTCAGATTTACAACATTATGATTTAATATATGTATATATTTATCAGCACAAGTCTAGGTAACTTACATTGCTTTAGATATTTCAGAAAATGTTCCTTATGATATGGACTTTAAAAAAATATGTATTTTAATGATTTTTTTACAGAAAGGAAGAGAGAGGGCTAGAGAGTTAGAAACATGAATGAGAGAGACATCGATCAGCTGCCTCCTGCACACTCCCTACTGGGGATGTGCCCGCAACCAAGGTACATGCCCTTGACTGGAATTGAACCTGGGACCCTTCAGTCCACAGGCCGACGCTCTATCCACTGAGCCACACCGGTTAGGGCTGATATGGACTTTTTAACATTTAAACTTTTCTGAGGCCCTGGCTGGTGTTCCTAAGTGGTTAGAGCATCAGCCCATGAATGAAAGGGTTTTGGGTTCGATTCCCAGTCAAGGCATGTACCTGGATTAAAGGTTCAATCCCCCATCCTAGTTGGGGTGCATGTGGGAGGCAACTGATCTCTCTCTCTCTCTCTCTCTCTCTCTCTCTCTGTCTCTCTCTCTCTCTCTCTCCCATCCCTCTCCCTCCCACTCTCTCTAAAAATCAATGGAAAAAATATCCTTTAGTGAGGATTAACAACAACAACAACAGATTTCTTAGGAATTTTCTATAGTACTATTAAGTATAGTGACCACTCTATACATTACATCACTAGGACTTACTTATTTTATAACTGGAACATTGTACCTTTTGATGCCCTTCACCCATTTATCCACCCACCCCTGTGGCAACCACCAATCTTTCTCTGCATCTAGGAACTCATTTTTGTTTCATTTCTTTCTTCGCTCCACATATAAGGGAAATCTGTGGCATATTTCTGTCTATGTCTGATTTATTTGACTTTGAATACTTCCCTCAAGGTCTTTCCATTTTGTTTCAAATGGCAAGATTTCATTCTTTCTAATGGCTGGATAAATAGTCAAATGTTCTTAATTTATTCATCCATTGATGAAAACTTAGGTTGTTTCCATATTGGGGCTATTGTGAATAATGCTGCAATGAACTTTTGGTTTCTGTGGTCTATCACATTAATTGAATTGTGACCATTAAACCAAACTTGTTTGTCTTTTTGTGTAGGAGTGACCTCTGTGTAGAATGTGTGCCAAATGGTTTTGGCATGCCAGTTGGAAGCAGGGCAAGCACGTGCAGTGCCTGTGGTGCTGCTGGCCAGGAGTAGGTTCCAAGTGGGGCAGTTGTGTGTACATATGTGTGCACTAGCTCTCTGTTGTTCTGGCTGTCCATAGCCAGAATGGCGTTGGGGCAGAATGGCCTGATGAATACACACTTTCTTCCCCTTCCGACCCAGCCAGGGCTTTGCCTGTTGCCCAAGCTGGGTCAGGGCATAGCTGCTTTGTGTGAGCACAGCAATGCCCTACTGGTTCCTCACTTTCTCCTGACAGGGCAGCCCCACTACTTCTGCACTCTCTCCAGGTGGGAGAGCCCCTCATTTACACACAACCCAGTGGGTAGGCACAGCAGTGCCCTGTTATACCCATTTGATCAATTTCTGGGTGGAGGAGCCCCGTGTACATGTGCTCTATGGCACCCTCCTGTTCTTGCGGGAGCTAATCTGGGAGGGGTGGCTGGGGACGTGCTACAGCAGCCATGGAGGTTAGCCAGAGAACCTAAATAGAGCTCCCACCCACTATCCAAGTGCAGGGGAAATGTCAACAATAGTGCTCACTAGTTCCTCTGGTACTAGACTTCCCTCAGCTCTCAGATTTCTCCAACCTTCTCTATGTAGTCTGTTTTTCTTTTCTTTTCTTTTCTTTTCCTTTCCTTTTCTTTTCTTTTCTTTTCTTTTTCTCTTTCTTTTGTGCAGAAGCTGTTCAATTGACCCTCACTTGTTTGAGGAGGAATTGTTGCAAATATGGGTTCTTGGGAGGGGGCAATCTCAGCCACCATCTTGGACCCAGTTCCCTAGATGTATTCTCTTTTTAAATATTTTATTTTTTGTTAATCCTCACCCGGGGATTTTTTTCCCATTGATTTTAGAGAGAGTGAATGGGACGGAGAGAGGGAAGGAAGGGGAAGGAGAGGGAAGAAAGGGAATGAGGGAGAAAGAGAAACATCAAAATGAGAGAGACACATTGATTGTTGGCCTCCCACATGCACCCTGATGGGGGTTGGGATCAAACCTGCAACTCAGGTGTCTGCTTTTGACTGAGAATCAAATCCGTCACCCTTTGATGGGAGGGCCAACACTGTAACCACTGAGCTACACTAGCCAGAGCCCTAGATGTATTCTTGAGCTCAATCCAGCCAGGCATGTTTGCTCCCTCCCTAGAGTAGAAACCATCCAGATAAGAAACTTCATTCATTCATCAACTATATATTTATGCCTATGACATATCAATCATCTAAACTAATAAAAGCGGAATAGTAAAATTAACCATTTCTTCGGGACGCCCAACAGCCAATCAGAGTGACTGTATGCAAATTAGCCCAGCCAACATGGCGGCCACCACTCACGGACCTGAGTAAACGTTTAGGCAGCGTCCGTTGCAGCAGGAGCGAAAGCGACACTGTTTTCGGCCCTTGGCGGGCAGGCTCCAAAACATGTTTCAATAATGTAACAATCATAGAATCCTCGGGAGCTGAAGGGAACAGCAGCCTGGCCTGCCTTACTAAGAGTAACGAAGTCTCATTATAGACCTGCGCTGCGAGGTGAAGCAG
Source organism: Murina feae (assembly GCA_004026665.1). NCBI lineage: Eukaryota > Metazoa > Chordata > Mammalia > Chiroptera > Vespertilionidae > Murina > Murina feae. The sequence continues at coordinate 30,117 of PVJC01019047.1, forward strand.
AGGTTTCCTTACCTCAGCCCACCTCAGCTTAAAGGAACAGTGCATCAATTATAAGAGATAAACAAGCCCCAGGCCCTAAAGGAACAGTACATCAATTATAGGAGATAAACAAACCCCAGGCCTTAAAGGAACAGCATCAATTATAGGAGATAAACAAACCCCAGAAACTTGCGTCCAGCCAGCCTTGCTGGGACATTGGGTCAATGGGAGCTGTGGGCAGCCTTAAAGCCTGAAAGCGTCAATCAGCCCCTCACCCAGGCTGGCCACAACACAATGGAGTGAGGGACGTTCCTGGGGGGCTTGGCCAGCCTGGAGATAGCCATCAGCCCCTCACCCAACCTGGTCAGGCACGCCAGCAGGTGGACATCCCCAGAGGGATCCCAGACTGTGAGAGGGCACAGGCCAGGCTGAGGGACCTCCCGAGTGCACAGAGCGGCTGCAGGGCGGAACAGCACAGGACCCAGGACCAGTGAATGGGAAAGAGGCGGCAGGGTTGGAGGGCACCGGGAAGCAGGTAAGAGGTGGCAGGGTTGGCGGCCTGCTTGGTGGGCTTCCCAGGCCCTTCGCGGGGCATTGGGGAGCAGGTAAGAGGTGGCAGGGGGTCGGCGGCCTGCTTGACAGCTCTCCAGGCCCTTGGAGGGGCATCGGGGAGCGGGAAAGAGGCAACAGGGGGTCAGTGCCCTGCTTGGTGGGCTTCCCAGGCCCCTTGTAGGGCACCAGGAAGTGGGAAAGCAAGGTGGCGGGCC
>PVJC01019048.1:0-30666 GCA_004026665.1 Murina feae
CTCTGGCCATTTTCCGGCAATTAACCAGCCCTTTGTTAGTAAAGCTCACCAGATTTTACAGAGAACCTGACTCAAGGCAGTAAGGTTTGAGCAATTCCAAAACTAAGCTGTTACTACATTGCAGGGAGGGACCCAGTTGAAAGGAACAAACTGAGAAACACTTTTACACTGGGGAGTACTACATTTACATAAAAACAACGGAGTTTCAGAAAACCATTCAGTAAGCCATTCAGTAGCCTCCTTTTTGGAGGTTGTGACCTGTGGGGAGAAAAACAGCTGCTGGCACCCTGCCACAGCAAACAGAGCAGTTAAGCAGATAAACGAAACAGTACCCAATTCTCCAGAACAGAATAAAACACAGAAACACAGAAACAGAATACCTTCCAACTCCGTGGAAGCAAAACTGAAGGCAGGAGCGACCCGTCTCGTTGCAGACCCTAGAGAGGCAAACCCTTCTCTCCTGTCTGAAATCCTGGAGGGAAATTTCCGTCCCTCTGATCTTAATTCATGGAGAGGCATGTCCCATCTCTCTAAATTTGTGGAAGGCCACTTCTGATCCCTCCTGGGAAGCATGGAATGTCTTCCAACTTCCTGCCTGCTGTAACTTATTTGGCGACATCTCGCCTAAGTTCTTTCAGGCTTAACCATCCCAGAAATGAGCTCACACAAAAAGACGGACAAGACAGACAAGACACATACCGCAGTCAATCAGGCTCTCTGATTCGGGGGTCCCTTGAAGGTCTTGGGGATCCTGGACGGGCCCTCAAATGTTGTACCCAGATGTCGTGATCCCCAAAGACTACAAGCGAGCCCCAAAACCACTGTAAAAACATGAGGGCCTTTATTATTCAAGTTAACTTGGACTTCCCACACCTCCACCGGCCACCAACACAGCCACAGCAGGGCAGGAAGTGCGGGTTTCAGGCAAAACAAAGGATTTATAGAGCCGGAAGTAGTGGGTGGGGCAATGCATGTGGCCCCTGTTGATTGGTCGAGGGAAGGTCCTGGGCCGGGCATTTCCTCTGCATCCCTATTGGCAGGTCTGCACTCTTGCACTGCCCTTCTGCCCTTACAACTTCTTGGCCCACACTCAATGTGTATGTAAGCCATTGCCATTTATCCAACGGGTGCTAGGAAGCGCGCGTGTGCAGCCTGGACAGTGTCCTGGGTGCACTCATCCCTCCTAACTCCCCTTTCCTGTGACTTCAAGCTCCAGATGGTTGGCTGTGGAGCTACATTAAGAATGTGTGGTTGCTGGAGTGTTATCCTGCATCTAGAAGTGTTCAGGAATCTGGAGAAGGGCTGTGAGTAAATTAATAAGGAGACTAGACATGAAATATAAATTTGGAATACATGGGGGAGCCAGGGAGCTTAGCTTTAGTAACAGTTCTCCCTGAATCTCTGGACCCAGGGATTTTTATTCACTCATTTTTGCCCTAAAGCAAAGCAAACACACATATCAAAGGTAAAGTTTGGTAAGCAGTGAAGTATCAGGTAGGGGGAACTGCCCTCAGCTGTTTGGCAGCAGGCAATAACATATGCAGACTTTCAGGTTTGGGAAATGCTTTCAGCTCTTTCAGTAGCAGGTGATATGATTCAACCCTGTTGCATATAGAAGCCCATCAGCCTCTTGAGGACTTCTTGCATTTACTGTGACACACTGGATTAGCCTTCAGCACGCGGTGACACCGCCAGCCCTGAGAACGCACTCTCTGCTGTTTGAGGTGTGAACTTCCATGGAGCCGGGTGGATCCGTGTCCCAGGAGCAGGCCCATCACAGGGACTGAGACTCCACAGGCAGTGGGATCAATGCCTGCCTTCCCATGGGACGCTTCGATGGAAGCCAGCCTGTTTCTCAGAAAGGACGGGGGCCAGTGTCATACTCGCTAGAGAACAATTTGGGAGATGTCAGCACAAATGGCAGAGCTCAATGGTGACTTGGCAGGGAGCAGCCAACACAGCGCACTCCACAGTGACACAGTGCCATGCAGGAACACACGACTCTTTTCCCTGCTTTTAACTTAATAAAGATTTGAATGTTTCCTCAAAGTTGGCCACTGCACATTCACATTCTAATTGGAAGGTTTCCCTCGCCTGACAGCTGACCCACCCGGAGAGCTGAATAGGTGCACCTGTGGGAATTCAAACGCGAGGGGCCAGGAAGCAGAGGGCAGGAGGTACTGGTGCTAATGAGAGAAAATGTTGTGAGACTAAAAGTGGGTTCCCTGGTCATGGAAGAAGATATAAATATTAATTAATAGAAAATAAATACTTATTCACGGTTTTAAAAAAATTACCGTCGCCCTGACCGGTTTGGCTCACTGGATAAAGCATCAGCCTGCGGACTGAAAGGTCCCAGGTTTGATTCCGGTCAAGGGCATGTACCTTGGTTGCGGGCACATCCCCAGTAGAGGGTATGCAAGAGGCAGCTGATCAATGTTTCTCTCATCGGTGTTTCTAACTCTCTATACCTCCCCCTTTCTCTCTAAAAACTCAATAAAATATATTTTTAAAAAAATTACCGTCATCAGAAGATAATGCATTCCAAGACCCTGAAATTGTGGAGAGCACCAAACACATTCACCATGTTTTCCCACCATGCCTCTCTGTGATGAAGTTTAAAGGACTCTTGCATTTTGGGGCTAATCTGAAGTGACATCAGGGTGACGTGAACATAAGCACAGTGGCACCTGGACAGTCCACCTGACAGCCAAGATGGCTGCTGAGTGACTGGGGCGAGGCGTGTGTACAGTGTGGGGATGCTGGACAAAGGAACAATTCATGTCCTGGGTGGGACAGAGCGGAATGGCGAGAGATTTGATCACACTACCCAGAACAGTGTGCAACCTAAAACTGATGAATTGCTTATTTCTGAAATTTTCCATTTAATATTTCTGGACCACGGTTGATCATGGGTAACTGAAACTGCAGAAGTGAAACCATAGGAAAGGGGGAACTGTGTGTCTATATTTTAATTTTGTGTCCTGGTGTCTGCTGTCATTGAAAATATGGCATCCTGTGACTCAACAAAGAAGGGAAGGCATGAGAAAGGGAAAAGCAATCTCAAACCTCATGGGAAAGGGGTCTGAGGGAGGCAGCGCAATCTTCCACTTTCCCACAGTGACTTCTGCAATTACCCAAACACAGAGGCAGCCCACTGGCAGGTGGTGGAAACAGAGGTTGGCAAAAGTAATAGGAAACACACTGGCATTAAAAAACAACACCAAAATCAAACAGCCAGCTACGGGTTCCGAATGTGACTGTGAAAGTGATAACCTAGTCCTCCTCTGCACTGATTCCATCCCAAGTTTGTATTTGTTTACAAGTCAAGCTCCTGGCAGCAGCTGTGCTGACTCAGTCAAATCTGAAAATGAAGCTGTCCTCTGCCCACGAGAGAGACTCCAGCCAAGCCCTGTTGGCAGCCAGGCCTGCAATGTGGCTTTCTCCCCAGGAGACACTTGAGAAAGTACTGTCTTTTGTCTGGATGCCCCAGACACTGAGCGGAATCTAGGGAGCAATTGGACCTACCCCTACATGGGCTATGCAGACAAGACACTGCACACTGTCGTCCTGGTTGTGGATTCGCTGTTGTCTCTCTTCGTGACTTTGGAATCCAATGGCTGTCAAACGCAATGTCAGCACTCTTTGCAGCAAATTGTTAAGAAAAGCCTAGTACTCTTAATCATATTGTCAAACCCCAAAAGCTAATGTATCAGGTTGTTTCTTCTCGGTGTGGCTTAATTACAGGAGAACAATCCCCACCAGGAAAAAGTAATAGCTTGAAGAAACACTTTTCTTAATCACACCAAACCTGGCTAGCAGGGCTTGCCAGGAGACACAGTGAATAATTACCGAGCTGTCAGAAGCCCCCAGGGAACCATTGCTGTTAAGGGATTCCCAGGTGGCTTTTGGGGGGAAAGCAACCTTTCACCGGCATGTTTAAGGTAGAGGGGATGGAGCCCGTGGAACGGGGGAAGGGTAGGACCAGAGCGCAGGCTGGCTGCCAGATGCAGACAATCCTGGGAGCAAAGGTGAGCTTCTGCTGACCATCCTTTCCTTTCCTCCTGGCCTCAATGCTGACCAACAGGGGGCTGAATCATTTCTTCAGTTACATTCTGTTTCAAGCTCAAATATTTGTACATAGGATTCCTGAGCATTAAATATCATTGAACTTCACCTAAGATTTGGAAAATTTATAGGAGGGCCTGGAGGCAGCCAAGGAAAACGTATTGAAAAATATTGAAAGGTGGGGAAATGTAGAGGACACAATGTTAAATGAAAGAGTGGACTGTAGAGACTGCCCCCCAAGGATGTCAGAAAATGGGTCCTTACTAAGGTGACCAGATTTAAAGCCGTACACCATTGACTGGGGGGGTGGGGGAGGGTCTTTTTTTCTTCTTTTTTTTTTATTATTACTTAAAATATTACAAAGAGTAATTGGGACTTTTTTAAAATGCCACGGGATGTGGGACAAGCTATTAAAAATCAGGACTGTCCCGCCAAAAGCGGGACATCTAGTCACCTTAGTCCTTACCCAACTACTTCCTCAAAGCCCCCTGCAAGCAAAGAGAAAATAAGAAACAATAGCAAGGACACAATAGCTGTGCTGTGGATGAGAAAGGAGAAGGACTGAAACACAGATGTGACACTTAGCTGCCAAATACATTGAAACTTGGACAGAACCAGGAAGACAGAGAAATCTCATGTTTCCTGAGAGCAGTGGGTGCAGGTCAGAGGGCCCATCAGTGAGGGGTGCCAGGGAAATGCAAGACCCCAGCTAAACCTGTATCTCGGATCCCAATAAATGGTTCTTTATTAATGTGCCCAATATGGCATGGGATATGCACTCACTGGAAGTTCCCCATTGCCCATTTGATGCTCCCCTTGAACTGGCAGCCTCATGTCCTAAGTTGTGGCTAGAGCAGTGGAGGGAATCTGCTTGGTGTTCATTACATAATGGGTTTAAATTTTTAATTGACTGTCCACATATGTAAACAAGGAGATGTCACTGAAAAATGTAGGTCTTTGGCCCCTCTTTAAAAGTGTGACCAAGTGCCCACACTGGACCCCAATCCCCATGTGGCAAGTACAGCCTGCGAGTTTCGAGTGATCCTTTTGAATGAAGTATTCACACTCAAGTTAGTTTTTAATATACATGACCCACTCAGTTCATTGGCATTGCTGCCTTAACACTTTGTAATCAGGCATTTTCCTGCCAAATCGAGTCGTAACGCGGGGTTTTTTTGACATTTTCTCGCCAAAATTAGACTTTCCATAAAATATTTCGATCTATTTGATATTTTTCTATGAAACTTTCAGTGTTTTAGTTTAAAAGGAGGTCTCTATTTATTTACTTTGCAAAATATGTGTTATTGTATTTTTTATGTACACAAAATTACTACATTCTAGATAAACATATAAAAAACACTCTTTCACAATCAAAATAATTTTATTTATACAAAATTACAATATTTTTTCAAAATTTTTAACAGATCTTATAAAAAAAACTATAACCTAATAGTGCTTCACTGTGTGGTAGCATTCGAAACACTTTCCTTTGTGCAGGGGTACATTATAAAACTTGCACATGTACCGCGTTTCACTGCGTAGTTTATGAGCGGCACACACACGACAACAACGTAAAACATTTTTATTTTTGCCGGTTCCAACTAGAGGTTCCAATGTATGTTTCCTCATGTCCATTGACAGTTTTCCTGGTGGATCCGATTTTACTCGTTTCCCGCAAAAAAATGTGTTAACTCTCAGGAGTCTCATTTTGTGTGGTGTTTGTGTGTGTTCCTCGCTTCTTTTCATCTTCAGGGATGGGGCTGTCCCTTCAGTGACTTGGCCTGATGGTAGAGGACCCTCATGGTTGCTGGAGGCAAAGACCAAAAGTAGTTAACATATAAATGCCAGAGGTCCATCAGAAGGCTGATGGACTTTGATATTCAGCAAGAGCTGAGAATCAGCATATTATCTGCTGCTGGCTAAATGGCTGAAGGCAACCCCCTGACCTGATAATCCTTTATTGTTTACCAAACCTTACCATTGTTGTCTGTTTGCTTTGCTAAAGAGCAAATGTATGTTCTAGTAAATAAAAAGTTATGAGTCTGGAGATTTGGGGAGCCATTCCATTAGAGAAGGACCTTCGCCTGGTTCCCCCAATGCCTTCCAAATTTATATTTCTTATCTAGTATATCCATTTTCCTATGGCCCCTTCTCCATATTCTGAATCCTTGCTGCAAAAGGTTGCGGCAATGGTGACTGGGTCTGAACATCCAGGTTAAGGGATCCGCTGGATGTGAGGGGCGCTTCTGAGAGCATTGTGAGGACCCCACTGCTGTTTTGAAAGCCACAGCTGAGATGAGCTGCCCGGAGGCAGAGAGGAGAAAGCAAGAGGGTCAGGGTCTCTTGGCAGCAACTGACTCTAGAGACCACTCCCAGCAGTCCCTCCAGCTCGTTTGTGCTCATGCATTAAACTAAAGACTAGGACACTTAGTGCACTGAAACAGCATGCCCAAGACTACCCTTTGTCGGAGCAGTACTCCATCTATTTCTCTCTTATTAGCACAGACGCTAGAGAGAGACGCTGGATCTGGGGATGACTAACTACTGGGAGGAGGGTTCAGATCATGGCTTTCAGTATCTTCCTTTGAAATTTTAGGTATGGCTTGAATTTTATATAATAATTTGTATTAATTTGACCAAAAATATTAAAGCCTTTATTCTTAACACACAGAATAATCTACAACTTCCCCAAATATATAATATGCATACAAAAAATAACTAGTTACCCCAAAATGTTAATACTAATCATTGCCTCTGGGTGATAGGGTTATGGATTGGTCTTGCTTTTATTTTGGATTTTTGGTATGTGTTTTCCATATTGCCCACAATTAGAATGCACTAATTTTACATTTAAAACAATAAATGGTAATTCTTTAAAAAGAGTGGAAAGCGGACAAAGACTGAAAAACAAAGCTCTTTTGGTCTGGCCCAGCCTGAGAGCAAGGCGACTAAGAAAGAGTTTCCTTCCTTCTCCTTAATGACCAGTTGATGTCCAACACACCCACGTCTCTCCAAGCATCCATTTCCCTTCTAAATGGCCCAGTGTAGATCAATAAATCTGTCCTTTTTACAAAATTATGTCAGCTTTCTTCCCACCTACCCCATTTTATTTGGAGAGACCAGAACCAGAACACTGAAAGCCTCCGCCCTCCTGAAGTTAATGTATTCATTAGTTATAATTGCCTCTAAAGTGTCCTCACCAATCTTAGTCTCCTGGGTGCTTAATGGCTTTGATTGGATGTAGAACACTTTTATCTGGGTTAATTTACTATTCATAGTACAATGATGGAGTATTCGTTTTGTTACCCAGATTACAGCAGTAAATGGAGTGATCTATCATCTGGGAAAGCTGCATGGGAGTTTAGTGGTAAAATGCCTTTTAGGCGTCTTAAAGTGGAAAACATCGTTCCTGCCAAACTTTGTCATTTTCAGCATTTCCTGCCCAATCTTGCAGTTTTTCATTGCCTCTGTATGAATGGACGTGCTGGTCAGGCCTGGGCTGCCCTTCCCCTGACCCTGAAAACCTGGCTCTGGGAACCCCAGCGGCCAGATGCAGGGGAAGGACCTGCTGCCAGGATGAGAGGCGAGAGTTGAGTTAGAAGTAAGGGAGGTGGCAATGTCTTGATTTGCTTGAACACAATTTGTCTTGGAATTTCTGGGAACCCTTGCTCAGAGCCTAGCCTCCTACCCACCAGGCTGTCTAGATTCTACTCAGATGCAAACGCAAAATCTAGTTCTTACCTTGCTGACTTCCTATGTGGAGGCCCTAGCTAGGGCTCTGTTCTGTGGGTATCTGAGGCCTGTTCTCTGTAAAGTTACCTCCCACCCAATCCACAGAACATAGCCCTCCTGCTGTAGCTGGGAATCAGAATCCTCCCCTGGAATTCTTTCTAAGAGTGTAGGCAGGATGCGCCTTTTCTAACCAAACTCTGCTTCCAGGAATCAGCTCAGCCACCTGAGACATGACATGCCACACAATCACCACCCCCTCCATCTGGTGAATATGCAAAGGTATGCAAACGGTGCCACTGCTTCCTCCCAGCCACAATGCTTCCCAGGGAAGGGACTGCTGCAGGCTGTAAGCACTGTGTGGACATGGAGGTGGAAGGAGAGGACTGCTTGTCGGGGTAGATGGGGATGGGGCCTCCAGGAGGGCCTGGCAAGGCAGCTGCTGCAGTTCTCAGCACTTCCTCCGAACACCTGCTCTCTCCTGGGCGCCTGCAAGCAGCTGCAGGCACGGTAGATAGGAGGGAAGCAAATGTGGAAGAGATGGCTGCCTGCAGCCCTGCATCTCTGCACCTGTCTGAGGAGAGAGGCCCGCCTCGGGCACTAGGTCTTTCATAGAACAAGGGGGCAGTGGGACCGAAAACGACCTCCTCACCCCTGGTGCCTGTCCATCAGGAAGTAAGCTCCAGGAGAATCAGCGGCCTCTCTCCTCGGCGCACAGGCGCTGTATTCCCTGCGAGTTCAAGGAATGAACGGCCCATAAGGATATAAGTACAGAACCACATTGTGGCATAAAAACTGAAAGCAAAAAAGGGCCAGAGAATCAAAGAGGACACCCATCGTGGGGGCAAAGGCTGCTAACGGGTGGTGTAGCCACACAAATAGTGCGTACTCATTGCTTTAGACTCTTCTCGGTCGTTAATGGACTTGGCAGGTTTCCTAAATGAATGCACCAGCCAATCCATCCCTCAATAAAAATAATGGAAAGAAGTGGACAGAAATGTGTGTGTGTTGTATGTTTAAAGGTCTGCCTGAAAAAATACAGTCGCCAGAATTTTGACAGGGTTTAGATTAGGGTGATGGGATTACTTTCTTCATTTATTTTTATATGTTGTTCCAACTTTTAAATAATGAACATGAATTATTTATATAATCAGAGGGGAAATATACTCAGTGCTGTGGGAGTGAACAGAATAAGTATGGCAACACCAGGGTGAGAATCCGCCTGAGCCTCAGGCTTGGACCCTGGGCTGGGATCCTCGACTTGGACCCTGGGCTGGGCTGCAGCCATGGATTTCAGTGGCCAGTCTCCCAGCTGGAAGCTGCCCTGGAGTCTAAATATTCCAGAGACCAAGATGAAGGAGGGAGGTCCCTTAGGGAAGTGCTCACTGACTGGAGAATGCTGGTTTCCTCCCCCCGCCCCACCATCAGCCTCTCTCTCAAGGCCTGGGCATCTGGGGGCTAACATCTTGCACAGACTCCAGGACAGTCTTCATTTTGTAAACGAGAAAGCCAGAGTCCCTCTAGAATAGCAGTCTGAAGCAAACAGAAACATCTGCTGGAATAATGAGCTGTTTGTTGGGCGTGTTCAGAGGCAGGAGTCAGCTGCTGTCCTACCGGGACCTTCAGGACCCTGGTCAGGAGGCGCTGATTCAGCACCTAGCTTCTGGGGAGGCTGCACCCGTGGCCCTCCAAGGCCTCATACTCTCCCCCCGCCCCCCTCTGTTCCCTAGCCAAGAGGAGCTCTCTCAGGGTGAGAAGGGAGGGTGGCCTTCTTGATTTTCATAGAAACCCCGGAGCGCCCTCCTGCCTTCGGGGAGTGATGTGGTCTGAGTGATGCTGCCTGAGATAAATGCTCTGCTCTGTGCATCTGCACTGCAATCGGAGGGAAGTAGCTAATTATCTCCGAGAAGCAGTCATTACACACTGGCTCCGGGCTGACCTCTGGGGTAGCCGGCTCCGGGCTCCCTGGGGCAGCTAGTGCGTTAGCCAGTTACTATGGCCTGTGATTTCCAAGGGGAGCACCATCCCAGGCCCAGGCCCCACAGGCACTGGCTGCAGTGGGAGGGGAGGAACCGAGCCCACCATGTTGTGAGAAGCCCTTGAGCGCAGTACTGACAACTGATGACGTGCGTCTCCCTGGCTGGCTCACAGAGGGGTCAGGAATTGGTCTGTGTGCCAGGGGCAGAGCAGATGTGAGCTGATTTGCACAGTGGCCTCTATTGGTGTAAATCAGACAGGCTGTGGGTGAGCGCATGGAGAATATATAGTGAAATGAGCACCAGGACGCGGGCGGAGGCTGTGATGCCCCTTGGGCATGGCACTGTGGGCTGCAAAACCTCATTTCCTTCCCGCCTCCTAAGTCCTTGTGGCTTAGACAACAATCACATTGGAAGGCATTTTAGAGACGGGAAAGGCAGATTTAGGGAAGGGGGGGTCCATGGGAGAGGAAGACATGCGTGACAGGCGGAGACAGCTCCAAGCAGCCAGATTGCTTATCTTGCTTTCACAGAGGACAGAGGGATGTTACAAGAGGAGAAGGGGGGGAAGCGGGAGGGGGGCACCAGGGGAGAGGACCTCTGAGACTTTGAAACTGATACCGTGCAGAAAAGCAGGTAATTAGAAGAGCATGGAACATAAATTAAGGAAAGGTTCAGTTAGAAAGTGGAGTGAACAAGGAGCTCCCAACATTTTAAAACCCGGAGACTCAGAGGACGAGATTTTTTCCATTAGAAAGAGAGGGCAGGTTTCCTGGCGTGGGGACCCCTCCCTGGGGGAGTTTGTATACGCTTACAATAAAGTCCTACACTTTTGCCTAAAAATATTTTAGTCCGCAGTTGGATTCTTCAAACTCCGTGAGACAAGAAGCTGCAAGGAAATCCGAGCTTGCCAAATTCCACGTCCCAAAATTAATAGCGGCAGATTAATAGAAGAACATGTCCAAAACGTGACATGGATGTACATGGGCACCCTAAGGTATGAGACCCACAGGTGCATGGGGCAGGGAGGTGTGGGAGTCCTCTGGGCCAAGGACGTGGGCAGCAGGATCTGGCTTTTCTGAGGGAAGCGGGCATTCGCTGGTAAGTGACAAAGAGAGCACAGGTGGTGACCACAAGCTGGGCCCCCAGAAACAGGTCGTGGTGGGGAGTCTAACACATGGCTCCGCTGGATCCCTCCACATGAAGTTCAGAGGATGGGCCTGTGACCACCTGAATTCCTGCAAGCAGGTGAAGGGGGAGTCAAAGATTCTTTCTGAGTCTCCTGTTTCTTAACCAGCTTAAAACCAATGTCCTATTTTGGGGTAGCAAACCGTGGTCCCCTCAGCACAATGTGTGTGAGCCAGACATGTGTGAGGCATGCAAACAAAAGGCCAGGACTGCATGCTGGGCCCAAATACACATCTGATGCCCCACAGCCTGGGGACACACGCACACGTTAAAATGCAAAGCCACGTGTAGAAATGAAAAGGCTCAAAAGATCAGTCTCACAGCACAGGATTTCAATAACAGAATCCCATCATCACAGCAAATGCCTAATCAACAATAACAAAGAATAAACCCACAGACGAAGGGAGGGTCATGGCTCTGAATGGTTAGCGGCCAAGCACAGAGGCGGCCAGAGCCTGTGGGGTCTAGCCAAGCAGTCACCAGCCTTCCTGATTTGGTGGCCGGTGGCTCTAGCTTCTGGCCTTGGAGATGGGGTGGCCATGAGTGACCAGAAGCCACCAGTAGTAACAACAGTCACTGGAGGGGAGGTTCCCAGGCTCGGCTGGGTGTGCTGTTTCCTAATCCCACCAGGACCAATCCCTCCCCCACCTTGCCTCCAGAAGGGCTGGGGCTGTTACCCAGCAGGCCCGTCACCAGTGTGTCAGCCTTTGCCCTTTTCACTCTAATCCAGCCCTCAGGGTGTGTTTACATCCAGTAGCATCACAGACTCTCTTGCCTGCTCACTCCTGGAACCCTGCCAGCTTGCAGGATCTTCCCTCGAAGCAGGGCTCACCCACCTGGACGTCCCTCCCCTCAGTGCACTTCAGCTTTGCCCTCACCCTACACCTTCCCCCAGGCACCAGGCTGGACATTAGGGAAGCCACGGGTGCTTTGCATCTGTCACCTTGGCAGCAATGGCCAATTTTTATTAAGCTCTTATTGCATACCACCTGTGACAAAGCCCCTGCAAATGCCCATTTCACAGATAAGGAAGCTAAGGCCCGGAGAGAGTAAATGAGGTTTATTAATGTAAAAGCATTCAAACCTGTAAAGAATTTTTCTGAGTTTACTTGAGCCAACCTGTCAACAGTTGCCAAGAAGCAGAATCTCAACATATAGGGGTAATATTCCAGAGAATGGCAGTTTTTCACCTTATTTTATACACTACAATCAAAGGAGAAGACATAAGTGGGTTACAGGAAATCCATTGGTGATAGATTAGGGAAGTGGGAGAAAGCAAAGTGAGATTGGATAAAAAGTAAAATGATAGACACATACTTCTTTTACTCAGGTGGGTGCAGGATAGTTCACAGTCAACAATCAACAAAGAAGAAATTTATGGTCTCATTCCCTGGGTCCAGGCACATTTGGTTGTGCCCTGAGAGTTTCAGAAAAAGGGAAGTTACAAGTTACCCTGACATTTCACAGGTGTGTTATCTTAGATGCAAAAAGACAACAGGCTCAGTTAAGGTAAAGATTGGGCTTTGTCAGAGAAGATACTGGCCTAGGACATGACTACCCACCACAAACTGCTTTTAGTTAAAGTTTCATTTCAGGCCATCCTTTGTGTCTCTGAGTTTGCCAAACCACCATGCAGGCCTGCCCTGAGCTTGCTGGGTCAGCATGTGGCCCCTTTCGTCCACCCATCCCACTTTGGTCATAAATCAATCCACAGGACGCATTGGTGACCAACCTTTTGGTTGGATAATGGAGTCCCATGGAGCTAGGAAGGCTCATTCCCAGGATGTCTCAGTGTCAGCAAGTCTCACTAAGCAGGTGGACCACTGGGGGAGGGGCAAGACCATAACCTCAGATGATATTTAATGTTGAATTATTTATTATTCTTCAAAATAAAAGGCAGGTGAATGGGAGGTGGTCAGATCCTATATGTCCTTGTTTAAAAGTATTTGGATCATTTCTAATTTTGGAGCCACCATGATCTAATTCTTTTTGTTGCTTAGGTTTTGTTTTTTTGCATCTAGTATAACATTTATATACCAGAAACAAAAACGACAATATTAAACCAGTAACACCAATTAGGAACAGAAAATGTCTAATATTAAACACGGAAGAATCTGAGGGGAACAAGTATCTACTGTTATCCAGAAGTTCTGATTTTTCATCTGGGCAGTTAATTTCATCCATTCCTATTTTTAGACAATATTCATCTAAAATACTCATCTAGACTACATCCATATATAATTCTACCAGGGGAATTATTAGGGAGGTGTTCATGAAACGGTTTGTCCAAGGTAGGTCCTTTATAATAGGTTAGAGGCTCAGTGCAAGTTTGTGCACTGAGGGGGTCCCTCAGCCTGGCCCTTGCTGTCTCACAGTCCAGGACCCCTTGGGGGATGTCCCCCTGCCAGCTTAGGCCCACTCCCCGCTGGCAGCCAGACATCCCCTGAGGGGTCCTTAGCACAGCTGCAGAGGAGGGAGAGGCTCCTGCCACCGCTACTGCACTCACCAGCTGCAAGCCTGGCTTCTGGCTAAGTGGTGCTCCCCCTGTGGGACTGCACTGACCACCAGGGGGAAGCTCCTACATTGAGTGCCTGCCCCCTGCTGGTCAATGTGCATCATCGCCCTGCTATTGGTCGATTTGCATATTAGTATTTTATTATATACGATTAGCCTGAAAAAAATGTACCAAAGATTATATTGATAGAAGACTACCAGTGTGTGGCCAACAAAACATTAACTTCATTATCATTGCTGATAATCAGAGTATCATTGTCTCATAGGTGGAAAGATTAGCAAATACCCAAGTTAAATTTTTCATGTCTAATAGGGAAAAGGGTCTTGGGAGACAGATATTGTTTCCACTAGGAAACAATAAGAAGGATAATAACAATATAAAAATCATTTTATGCACATTCAATCAATAACAATCAGGTGATATTGTTGCAGAAAGACCAAAAAACTAAGCGACGCTTTGAAGAAGTGGAGAAATCACAGTTTTAATAACACGCACAGACTCTGGGGTATCCCAAATCCAGAGTGGGGGTCACACACAAGAACCTTGCTTTATAACTGCCCCTCGAGTTCATTGATTTGCAAATATACTCCCTCCCCCCAAGGCCCTGAAGGGAGTATTCTGTTCATCTATCCTTCCCCCAGGGGTTCTTAGGTTCCGGCTCAAAACAAAGCCTTCTGCCCTACCGCAGGACAGGGCTTTGTTTGGTTTTATGGCCTAATATTCCTTGCAAAACCAGCTTCCTCCTCAATATAAGAACAAGGTTTGAGCAGCATCAATTTGTGAGCATACAGGCCTTGTTGACCTCTTGGGATGGCTGTCTACCTCCTCTGTAGTTGACAACTTCTCATCTGAGATGAAGGCGAGTGTCAGAGACAGGGGCAGATGTCCTTTCATGGTTAGGTACCAGAGAAGGTAAGGTCCCTTAAACACTGTTGGAGAGTCTTTCATTAAAGTCTTCCCCAATGGACAAAAATGTTGCAGAAGGACCAAAAACTAAGTGACACTTTGAAGAAGTGGAGAAATCACAGTTTTAATAACACGTGTGGTCTCTGGGGTTTGTCTTAAATCCCAAATCTAGAGCACTGGTAACACACAAGAACCTTGCTTTATAACTGCCCCTCCAGTTCATTGATTTGCAAATATACTCCCTCCCCACAAGGCCCTGAAGGGAGAATTCTTTTTATCTACCCTTCCCCCAGGTGTGCTTAGGTTCAGGGCTCAAAACAAAGCCCCCTGCCTTACCGGGGGACAGGGTTTTGTTTGGTTTGATGGCCTAACATTCCTTGCAAAATCAGTCTTCCTCCTCAAAAATACCTCTGTGTTGTCATAGTCTTTGAATCTTTGTCTCCTGGGAGTACTGTGAAATGATGGTTACTAATTTGTTAGTTCCTATAATGCAGAATGTCTGCTTTTTAGTTTTCCTTATACTTAAACAAAAGATTTAAAAATCAGCAACATTTTAAATGGAGCCATAACTATTTTTGTTTATCCTGATTATTTTTTTGAATTCAGTTATTCCTTGTAGTTCTATAAATCTTCATCGAGTTCAAAGATATGACCTGCTTAGAAGCCTGCATTTTAGAGTAAGTCAAAGTTCTTTCCATGGATTTTTCCAAAGACATACACACCTGCAAATGCATCAGAGTAACATAATGACTGTCTATGAATGATAAAACTTAAAGTGGCATGCTGATATATTTGATTATAATGCAACTGATTTTTTTTTAAAAAAACTTTGCTTTTCTATAAGCTGTAACATTCCAAGACAACAATTTCTTGGTAAATAATAATTACTGTAAAATGACATGGAGAATAATGTAAAATCTGTATATGTTTAGAATCAATGTACAATTTTAAAGAGGCTAAAGGCCAATTTCAATGTAACCCTGATACATTGTGTGGCACATGCCAGCAAGCTCAGTGTATATTCTTGATAACCTATAATTAAGCCACTACTTCTTTTCCAGAAACTGGTCTCACAGAACCTGTTACAGAGGCCATAAAACTGTGAACAGTACACTGCCTTGGAGGGAGGGTTATTAACGCTGACACCAGGCCAGACCATCAGATATGGTCAATACCTGGGGCCTTCTTGCAAGGCCGGAGAAAAGGACCAGAAGCATAATCCATATTTGCGGGACAAAGACCTCAGGAAGATATAAAAGAGAAGCTCCCTGCATGCTACTTTACTCAGATTTGGAAAGTTATTCCCTGAGCCCGTCGGCATAAATAAACAGTGTCCCTCCTTTTCTCTAAAATATCATTTGATTTGTCTTTGGTCTTCCGCAACAATTTCAGCATATGAAGAACAAATAATATGTAAGATTTTAAAACATGGCACATGGCTTACTGGAAGGCTGTATTGAGCATTGAAAATAATTCATAAACCCCCAAAAGGTGAAACGCAAATACCCAGAGTATCACTGGATCACTGGCCGATGCCCCCCCCCCCCCATACACACCCCACAGGGAACCATCACTTTGCTTGCCTGGTGTCCCTGACTGGACACCTGCTCTCCCTGAGAGCTTCCTGTTTGAACTTGGCTCTGGATCTTTGCAAGTTCCTTTCTGGAGCAGACTGAAATTCCTATAACATTCATTTTAACAAAATGTATGTACATAAATAGAACACAGTTATTATTAATTTTTATTTGACACAGCTTCCCATGTCATTTCAAGTATATTAAATAGGCCTAATTTAGTTTAAAAATATTTCTTTTAAGAGAGAATAAATCCTTAAGTTATTTCAAGGCCCACTGGAGTGACTCAAAGTCAACTCTTGGTTAAAAAGTCTTCAAATTTAAACTTTGAAAAGATTGTCAAATATACTTAACCAAAAGATTATATATATAAACTCTTTGTAAATCTAGAAAAAACACACACATATATTTCATGGTAATAACTCTAAAAGACATTAATCAAAATTTAACCAGCTTTAAAATTAAAAATCTTGTCCAGACTACAGAATTCTGCTTAATTTATGTAAGTATTTAATCTTTTTTTAATACGGCCAATAAAAGATTATATCCTAGTAATGCGATCCAGAGGCTGAAACTTCACTACAGATAATACACCGGCCAACACATACCACATGCTAGTAGAGACCATAGCAAGTTTGAATTACTGATTCTTGCAGAATGACTCTCCATACCTCATGCCTTCTATTATCACAACATCACAACCATATAATTTCCCCCAACTTAATTTGAACTTTTAATTCTTAGAAGCCTCAATTTCCAATATTAACCAAAATAAAATAAGTGACCATCATTCCTTAGACTGATGTTTATAAACACATTTTAAACATGCTCTTACTTTCAAGAAACACACCTTCAAACACAAGACATTATATCAACAGCTCAAATCATTTTACAGACTTTTGGCAATAAAGGCAAAAGCAGATGAATTAAACTTATTTGGAAATCAACATTTCAGAATTTCATGTTCTTTCAAAATATCTAGAAATTCAATAACCTGAGTTGAAATGTACTAACTTAGAAAGGAAGAGTTGAAGGAAGTTAGAAGTGTTTTGTTTAGGTGGCTATCTTCCAGAGATTGTGTTTTAAAATGGCCCCGACCAGGACCAGCATTCCTGGTATTTGCATCTCAAAGGTCCTGGGACTTTGGTTTTGAAAAGCCAATTATCTATGAGCATTTGAGCTGAACAAGGGAGGTTTGGGGATGTAAAGGGATTTAGTGGGCTTTGTTATTCTGGAGCTATACCTCTGACCCTGCAAAGATTGAATAGTAAAACAAGGACAGTATTTTTTAAAATATACACTGAGTGGCCAGATTATGACCCCCCCCATCAATACTTCCTTGGGCCACCTTTTGCCTTCAATACTACAGCGATTCTTCTTGGCATTGACTCCAGGAGGTGTTGAAAGGTGATGCGAGGAATCTGAGACCGTGCCTGATAAAGAGCACTGTCCAGTTCTGAGATTTGATGGTTGTGGAACCAGCTGCCTGATGTCTCTTTTAACTTCGTCCCACAAATGCTCAATTGGATTGAGATCTGGTGATTGTGGGGCCACCTTAGCAAGGTAAAGTCTTCCTCATGTTCTTGAAACCACTCATGCACAATACGAGCACAGTGGCATGGCGCATTGTCTTGTTGGAAGAAGCCGTCTCCATTGGGATACGCCATCAACATGATAGGATGAACTTGGTCAGCAACGACACTTAGGTATGCTGTGCTATTCAGACATTGTTCCACACGAATTAAAGGGCCCAGATCATGCCAGGAAAACATGCCCCAAAACATAACACTGCCCCCACCAAGCTTGAAGGGTTGTACTCATGCATGTGAGGTGCCTGCTTTCATGCAGTTTCCGCCAAATTCTCACTCTGCCATCTGCATGATGCAAACAGAAATGTGATTCATCAGACCACATGACTTTTTCCCAATGCTCGACTGTCCAATCCCTGTGTTCCTGTGTGAGTTGGAGATGTCTTATCTTGGTAACTGCAGACAGCAAAGGTGTTCGAACAGGCCTTTGGCTTCCATATCCCAGACGACGCAGTGTACGGCTAATTTGCCTACAAACGTCAGGTGGTCATAATAATCTGGCCACTCTATATTTCTTTGTTAAATTTCAGAGAAGAAGGGAGAAGGAGAGAGAGATAGAAATAGCAATGATGAGAGAGAATCATTGATCGGCTGCTTCCTGCCCACCCCTTACTGGGGATCAAGCTCACAATCAGGGCACGTGCCCTTGACCAGAATTGAACCTGAGACCCTTCAGTCTGCAGGCTGATGCTCTATCCACTGAACCAAGCCGGCTAGGAAAGGGCAGTAATTTTTAATTCCTCAAGGATTGGCAGATGTTGGCAAAGGCCTAACAAATTCACCCGTTTTAAAATGTTTCTTTCTATTTGAGTATATTTTCTCTGAGGCTCTGTAGCAATTACAAAGAGATCTAGTTTACAGGTAGCATATAGCTGAGTGCCATTTCTGATTCATAAGGGCTTGCATGGATGGAAAAGACATATTAATCTAAGAAGGCCTCATTCTCCATTCACTTCCCTGGGAATGGGAAAGCAGGTTTATCTGCAGGGTAGCATTACACTTAATGGTGCTAGTAACTGTTCAAACCTCTCCATTGTCCACTGTATAGTGGGGCCAGGCTATGCTGCAAAAGATTAGCCGTTTTCCTTGAGGGACCCCACGTCAAATGTCTCCCAGTTGAAGAGTTTATACCCAAAAGAAAAGGGGACCCTCAAGGCACTGCGGCCTGGTCCCCATCTGCAGAGGCATGTGCAGCAAGCCGAGAGTTAGGTTCTCTGCAGTCTCTGGGCCATTCTGAGTGGCGTGTCCCCTGTTAAGCCTCCTCCCAGGCCCTCTTGGAAGTTAATAATGAAGAAAAGATGGTTAGTAAAGATTCAGTCAATCTAAAGGTTAGTTTCCTCTTGGGAGGTTCCTTTAAAATTATAATTTTCCCTTTTTGATTCAATATCTGGTTCACTTAGTTCTAAATACGTATTATCCTTCTGCAAAAACCATATGTGGGCATCACTGATTTTAAAAATCTCTCCCCATCAGGGGATTTGGGGCGAATTGACCAGTAAAATATATGTTGCTCCTTCGCATGCCCCAGTTGAGAGGGTCTTGTTACGGAAGCTTTACTCCGAGGGAGAGGGAGACTTACATGGGTAGGGTTAAGAACAGATAAAGTGGCCTCAGTATCTACAAGGGCCTTAGCAACTTCCCCTCTTATGATAATTTCAGTTTCTCCTGAAGTGTTAGTGAGGACAAGGGGGAATACCCTCCCCTAGTCCTGGAGCAGCCCTATGCTCGCTTCTGTTTTCTTTTTGTAAATCGCACTTCAGGTTTTCTCTGTAAACACTTTCTTATGGTGACCTGGCTTCCTACAGCAAAAGGCTCCTCTGCACTTTCACAGCAGACCTCACTGTGTGATGCTGTGGCCTTGCTCTCAGAAGCCTGGAGGCACCTAGAGGTCTTATTAACGTGTGTGGAGCCAGGCTGGGCCAGAGATCCCACTCCCATGGAATTCAGAGCCAGGGAACTCCCCTCTGGCCTGGAGAGCAGGGTCTGCACTGGCCCCCTGGAGCAGGACCCTCAGAGGAGAAGCCCCCAGCTGCTGAGCGCCATACTCTGCTGTTCACTGTGGCCTCACTTCCCACTGCCTCTCTCCTCCTGCATCTACTCCAGGTCCTCCAGGTCCTCCAGGCTCTCAGAACGACCAATTCCAGTGTTTTTCACAAGGTTCTTGTTGGTCGAACAGTGGACTGGATCATAACGCTCACCATGGCCCAGAGGCCATGTGCCCACACTGCCTTCCCTGCTGTGGCTCCCAGCCCACCACGTGGATGCTTCTCATCTTGAATCCAGACACAGCAGCGAGGTCTGCGGATGCAGCTCGTCATGGCTGCTCTGGCTGGACTCCCAGCTCCACGGTGCAGAGTGAGACAATTGAGACAGGGTCTTACAAAGACTAAGGAATGCCCCCTGCTGTAGACTGTC
The DNA here is from genome assembly GCA_004026665.1 of Murina feae. Lineage (NCBI taxonomy): Eukaryota > Metazoa > Chordata > Mammalia > Chiroptera > Vespertilionidae > Murina > Murina feae. Next base: position 19,961 of record PVJC01019048.1, read on the forward strand.
CCTGCACTTGCTGGTCCGATTCAGACCACCCTGTCCTTCCATCCCACGGCTGGGCAGGCCTGACCACTGAGCAGTGAAGGGCCCTGGAGGGAGCCCCCCTCCAGCAGTGACAGGGCCTCTGGAGCCACCATGGCCACCCCTGGAACCTGCATGGTAACACTTCCCTTTGGGGGCACCCTCCCTGTCCTCCTTTCCCTGGAGCCTCTCACTGTCTGGAGTCTCTTCCTAGGTGGCCTGTGGGCTCCAGCCTCTGCCTCAGGGTCTGCGTTGGGCACTAGCACCTGCCCTCTTGGCACATTGGCTCCAGAGCTGGACTAAGGCTTTGCCCAGGTCTCCCAGGGGCACCTGCTCCTTCCTCTGGAAGGTCCTTAGGGGAGGGCTGTATTGCTATTACCACCCAAACCTGGTGTAAACCAGCCCTCTATTTCCCGGAGGTGCCCTCCAGGCTAATGCAATCATCAAACAACAACCCAACTGGGCTCCCGAGTGAGAGCACAGGGGAGCAGGGTGCACACAGGATCCCTGCTGTCCTCCCCATGACATGCTCCAGGGCAGCCTTGGCTGCTGGAGAGCACTGTCCGTGCTAGCAGTGCACATGCAGGAACACGGGTTCCCAGACCGCTTCTCATACATAATACGCACCTATGCAGAGCAGAAGCCCCATGGCAGGAGGGAGGGGGCAGAATACTCAGTTATTCTGTTGAATTTCTTCACAATGAATTCTGGGACAGACTGAACAAAGAATTTATAAAAAGGAATTATGAGTAATGCCTTGGGCTTGCTGGAAGGGAGTGCCTGGCTGGGTGCAGGGAGAACAGGGGGTTAGCGGTCAGGGCTCAGGTGCTGTGAAGGGAGAGGACTGCCTCTGGGTGCTCTCAGAGTAGTAAGGCGCCCTCACTTTGCAGGATCCTGGTTTGAAATGATCATGGTCAGAGGGTTAGTGCCTTTGTCAGTGTCCTTTGATGAGCATAGTGTTGAAGAAAGACCAAAAAAACTAAGCGACGCTTTGAAGAAGTGAGAAATCACAGTTTTAACAATAAGCGCGGACTCTGTGGGGTAGTCCCAAATCCAGAGTGCCTGTAGCACGCAAGAACCTTGTTTTAAAACTGCCCCTTGAGTTCATTGATTTGCAAATATACTCCCTCCCCCAGGTGTGCTTAGGTTTGGGCTCAGAACAAAGCCCCCTGCCCTACCCCAGGACAGGGCTTTATTTGATTTATTTTTTTGCCTAATACAATCTTCCTCTAGGTGCATTTGATAGTAGAGTCATAACATACTACAGGCTGATAACCACTAGGACAAAGAGTAGTTATGACTCTTCCTGTCAAGCAGATGTCCTTGCTGCGTGGGGCAGAGCTCCCTTCTCCACGTCCCAGGTACGAGGAAGAGGGAATGAACCGGTTCCTTCCCTGGAGGCGCCCTCTGTAGCAGGGGCCTCCCACACCCCTACCAAGTCCTCTGACCTTGACAGGTCTGAGTTCGCATCCTGAGCAGGATCCCGGTCTCTGAAAGACCAGTCCCCAGCCTGGGGCTCTCCCCGGGCACCAAAAGGTACTCCTCTGGGCAGAGGACCCACAGGTTCAGAAGTGTGTGGCCTCGAAGGTCAGTCAGGGAGGGGGGCCAGGGCACTGGTGTTGGGGCAGCTCCACAGGTGCAGGCAGCCAAAGGAACCCGGGGGTTCTGGGTGATACGAAGGGTCTGGGAGCCAACAGGAAGCGTTTGTCAGGCCTGGGGCTAGGCTGGCACAGAGCTGCTCCCTGGCTCTGAACTCGCGCAGAAGCATGCGGGTAAGGTCTATGCCTTCATTGTTGCTGCTGAAGAAGGAAGTCTTGGCTTTCCCGTGGCGGACAGGTGTGAGCTGGAGGGCAGGGTAGTCAGTGGCCAGAAGCTTCACCATGAACAGGCCCATCTCCAAGGTCACAAAGAGGATGGGCAGCAGCAGATCAGAGTGTGCGGCGTGTGTGGCACAGCCTCTGGGTCAGCAGGGCAGCCACCTGCATGAGGGTGCTGTCAAGGGCACCTCATGGGAGTCAGAGTGGATGCCAGAGGCCTCAGGCTCTGCGCCTCCAACCCTTCCGTGGGGCCACATCCGACTGCTCTCTGAAGCATCAGAAACAATTCCTCCCTCCAAGGTGGTATCTGCGACCCCGCAACCCGCCAGGCACAGGCGGTGCCAGTTCTGCTCCAGTGCCTGGAAGAGACCCTTGAAGCCAGCTCAGTCAGCATCCTTGGGGAGGACGTAGCTCAACGTGCGCCTGCTATGGTCCCTGCGAAACGCTTGTGGGACGTAGGTCTGCATCAGGGCCGTGGTGCAAGCTGCATCCTGCAGGCTGTTCAACTGCAGAACAGAAAGCTGCTTCGTGTGAGGCAGAGGCCCTGGCCGTAGGTCTCAGTCAGGCTGAAGGGGGCGCCACATTAACAGAGCCGGCCCTGCTGTAGGACAGCCATGCGGTCACTCAGTGCCTCTGCCTCGTCCAAGTGGTGGGTTTTTAGGATGATCGTCCGACCTTCTTACTGGACGAGGATGTCCCAGATGCTGTGCTGGGAGCAGGGGTCCACCCCACTAGTGGGCTCATCCAGCACCACGGTCTTGGACATGCTGAGGAAAGCGGCACCGAGGGAGCGGCACTGAGGTCTCTGCAGGCCTCTGGACAGGGCACAGGCTTGCTGGTGCTAATGCTGCGTCAGCCCCACGTCCTGGAGAGTCTTGTCAACCTGCTGCCGGCACCCTGCCCAGGTCCGCTGCGGCGACTTGATGGATGTGAAGAGCAGCAGGTGCCCCAGGACAGTGAGCCTGTCCAACAGGACATCCCGCTGAGAACATACTCCCAGCTCCTTTCTGATCGTAGCCAAGTCTGTCTGCAGGTTCCTACCATCCTCGAGGGCGGCCCCAGAGGTGGGCACCCACAGCCCTGTCACCAGTGACCTTCCACTCAGGCTGGGCTGCCCTCACTCGGAAGCAGTGGACCCAGGCACTCAGTCCTGCAACCCCAAGAGCCATGGGGGTGGCCAGGACGACGTCTTGTGTTCCCCTCCAAGCAGGAGCCAGTCCCTGGGTGGTCCCACCCCAACAGAGTCATCAAGCCGGAAGGCAGAACTTCTCGGATGTGGGACGTGCTCCATGTTCCTGGACTGTCCTCCGGGTAGGCTGCAAAGCCTGCGAGAACTTGAGTAAAATTAGTTATATATTTCAGCCTTTACCCACCAGAATCTGTAGAGGCCCCACTGGTTTCCAGGGCAGCCTTCCAGGCTGCTTCATCTGCGGCCCAGTTGCCCCTTGGCTCTGTGAAGTTTCCATACCCTGCAACAGCTAGCCCAACCTGAGCTGGGCATGGGGAACGGGAAGCAGCTATGGGGCAGGAGACCTCCCTCAGAGAAGGCAAGTGTTCAAACTCATGCATTGTTTGGGATATAAAGTCTCCATTCTTCCTTCCCAGCACTGCCAAGGACAGGCCATCGGGGAGGTCTCTCCACCCAGGCGAAGCTGCGCTAAGCCATCTGGTACCACCAGCAGCAACAGGCACCAAACTCCTTCAGCACAACCAACCAGTTTTATTCCCAAGTGTCGTTGGTTTGGGGAAGACAAAATTTCTGCTCAGTTTCCCTATTCTACTTGTCCCAGCTTACTGTCCTATCATCCATTCAACTTTTAACATTTTTCCTTATCTTCCTCCATTACACCAAAGCCATACTTTTCAGTTAGTTAGAACTCTTAGGCTTAAGGCTTAATTGTTCCTACAGTTGAGGTTTGTGCCACCCCTGACATGGGCATGGTCACATGGGCCTGCAAGACAGTATACAGGCTGCCAACGGTCTCTCAATAGAGACAAGAATCTGATGGTATTCTTCTTTGCCCAGCTGAGCACCTGCCCTTTTGACAACTGAATTCAAATCTGTAAGAAAATTAAGACTACTATATTTACATAGTGAAGTATAACATTGGCACTGTGGCCACTTCTGCTACTTCACATGACACATGGTCAACCTCAATACCCTTCCCTTCTGTCATATGTTCAGCAACTTATTTTTTTTATGATAACCAAAAGTAAACAGCCAGCATTTCTTAGATTGACATTTATCAACACACTTTAAGTACACTCTTACTTTCAAGAAAATATACATTCAACAAAGTACAATAAACCTTCTGTAATAAAAACTAATAGCAGGCAAATTAAAAATATCCCATTCTGCTTCAGTAAGCAAACATTTCCTTTTGTGACTGGCAAATTCAAAGGGAGGGGCAGCCTCCACCTTTCCAAGATAGCAGCCCCCATGAAAGCCTCATGCAATGCCTCCACCTTTCCAAGATGGCAGTCCCCGTGAGAGCCATGTGCCGGCAGAGAAGCTGCCCAAACTCCTTTTCAGATATGAGATAACTTGCTTATATTACATGACTTAATAAGACAAAACTCAGACAATAAACATTAAAACAGACAAAGGGAAAATCTAGATCAAAACTCTTATCTTTCAAGAAGCTGGCAAGCCTGAGGAATTGAAAATGCAAATTAACCGCATTCCTGGCCTGAGCCAAAAAGCCGTTTCCTGGCAAAATAAACTGCTAGTCCAAACAAACAAACATACTTTGTCCGGACCCCATGATGATTGGTGACTAGAGACAGACAAGGGAAGGGGTGATCTGCTTTCACAGATCCTTACTCAGATGCCCGCCTGGCCACGTCCCTTGGGAGCTTAGATTTGTCTTAGCTAAGGTGCACCCATATAAACCCCGGGCCTGGTCACCTCCATGTACGGGTGAGTCACCGTTATGCCTTATGACAAATCGCTGAACCACAGGATGGGGCCTATTCAGACTCCATAACCGAGGTCGTAGAGCCACACAAAGGAGAGGAGAGGGCAGGCCCCCTCCCTCCACACTCACACACTTTCACCCGACATTCACTCAGAGTTTGAAATACATTTTACCCCACTCCTAATTCCTGACCTGAGGAGCCCGCTCTCACTGGACACTCACTCAGAATGAGTACGTCTACTCAATTCCTGACCTGAGGGGTTGATCACGCCCCTCCTTCTACTCACTTGGAGTAGGCTGATTAACTGACAGGCCCCTACCTTATCGATTCTGTCGACAGGTCCAAAAGTGTTTGTCCACTCTCTTTAGGTGCTGTCCGGGTCCTGGATTGAGGGTCCAGGAGTGCTGGGAGTTCCCCCATTTAATTCTGCTAAAATCAGCAGGGTGCACCTTTGGAAGCCTGTCCTGCACCCCAGGGCCCCAAACCCTGTCCTCTAACCAGAGGCAATAGCCAGCGTTCGATTAGTTTCCCGGTCAGGGAACCAAATTGTTGCAGAAAGACCAAAAAAAACTAAGCGACGCTTTGAAGAAGTGGAGAAATCACAGTTTTAATAACAAGCGCAGACTCTGTGGGGTAGTCCCAAATCCAGAGTGCCTGTACCATGCAAGAACCTTGCTTTATAACTGCCCCTCGAGTTCATTGATTTGCAAATATACTCTCTCCCCCAGGTGTGCTTAGGTTTGGGCTTAGAACAAAGCCTCCTGCCCTATCACAGGACAGGTCTTTGTTTGGTTTAATGGTGTAACATTCCTTGCAAAACCAGTCTTCATCCTCAATAGCACCATTGCTCTCACTCTGGCTTTTCTCTCACCTCTCCAAGCTCCAGGCAGTGGGGTGCTGCTCTGTGTTCTAAGTTGGCTGTGTTTACAGTCTGCCACTTGGGGAGGGCAGCTCTGGTCTAGTCAGCAGGCAGGGGAAGGTGGCAGGAGAAGATGGAGTCATGGAATCAGTTTGAACACCTTGGTCCTAACCTACGGGGTAGACCAGGTCCTTCAAGGCCCTTGGGTTCAGGAGCAGGTCCACCTTGGCGAGGAATCAGTGGTCTGGCAGAGCTGAGTAGTCGTGAGCCTACACCATTCAAGCTGTGTGTCCTGGACAGTCATTCAACCTCTCTGGTCTTCAGTGTCTTTGCATGTAAAATGAAATGGTGCTGTCTTTTTCAGAGGGTGGATAAGAGGGTTGAGCAAGAGGATGGAAGGAAGGAGGTCCCACTGCTGAAAGGCACACTTGTTGAAGCTGTTCTCATCAACCAAGTGCCTGCAGGAGCCCAGCACTCTGCCGACCACAGGAACAGCCACAAAATATAACTTACTGTGCCGTGTCAGCACTGTCAAGTGTGAGCCTGAAGAGAGGCAGTGAAGGATTGAAGAAAAGGCAGACAAGAGAATATAGCTGGGGCTCGGTGGATCTCCTGTACCTGGATGAGGACGTGAAAGACCCATCCTGCAAGCCTATGCTTTATTTTATAGTCTGATTAAAACAAGGGTAGATTGACATGTATACAAATGTTCTTGTTTTGGCAACACTTGCTGCACCTCCCACAGCCCATTAGCTACTTAGGAATTAGGGAGGGCTACAAAGTCAGGCTAAATTATGCTAGGAGAGCTCTGCCCTCCAGGCTGGAACTTGTTTGTGGCCCTGCCACAGGTCAGCCCGAGGCTTGACCCTAGAGCCGCTCCGTACAACTTATTATAGCACTAAAAACACCACTGAGCACAGGGCACATTCTCCTCACCCTATCTATATGTCCTATCTCCACTCCTTAGCACTGCTGCCCACACTTGGCCAGTCTGGGCACAGGGTCTGGGAACAGGGTCTGGGCATGGGGTGGGCAGGAGGGCTACCCACAGCCAGGGTACCCACAGCCAGAGAAGCCCTGGCTCCACCACTTAAGGCCTGGTGTAAGGGCGGAAGGGCGGTGCGAGAGTGCAGACCCGCCAATAGGGATGCAGAGGAAATGCCCTGCCCAGAACCTTCCCTCGACCAATCAACAGGGGCCACATACATTACCCCACTCACTACTTCCAGCCCTATAAATCCTTTGTTTTCCTTAAACCTGTACTTCCTGTCCCTTCGCACCGCTGTGCCAGTGGGCGAGCGGGAAGTCCGAGTTAACACGACTAATAAAGGCCCTCATGTTTTTGCAGCGGTTTTGGGGCTCACTTGTGGTCTTTGGGGATCACAACATCTGGGTACAACATTTGGGGGCTCGTCCGGGAAGCTCAAGACCTCCGAGGGACCCCCAAACCGGAGAGCTGATGGACCATGGCATGCGTCTTGTCTGTCTTTTTGTGTGAGCTCATTTCTGGGATGGTTAAGCCTGAAAGAACTTAGGCGAGACGTTGCCGGAATAAGTTACAGGCGGGAAGCTGGGAGACGTTCCATGCTTCCCAGGAGGGGTGGGAGGTTCCCCTCCACGAATATGGAGAGATGGGACATGCTTCTTCATGAATTAAGATCAGAGGGACGGAAATTTCCCTCCAGGATTTCAGACAGGAGACAAGGGTTTGCCTCTCTAGGGTCTGAAATGAGACGGGTTGCTCCTGCTTTCAGTTTTGCTTCCACGGAGTTGGAGGGTTATCTGTTTCTGTGTTTCTGTGTTTTATTCTGTTCTGGAGAATTGGGTACTGTTTCATTTATCTGTTTAACTGCTCTGTTTGCTGTGGCAGGGTGCCAGCAGCTGTTTTTCTCCCCACAGGTCACAACCTCCAAAAAGGAGGCTACTGAATGGCTTACTGAATGGTTTTCTGAAACTCCGTTGTTTTTATGTAAACATAGTACTCCCCGATGTAAAAGTGGTTCTCCGTTTGTTCCTTTCAACTGGATCCCTCCCTGCAATGTAGTAACAGCTTAAGTTTTGGAATTGCTCAAACCTTACTGCCTTGAGTCAGGTTCTCTGCAAAATCTGGTGAGCTTTACCAACAAAGGGCTGGCTAATTGCCTCAGGCCTAGGTCATAGAAATCCAGCTGAAGGCTCAGGCAGAAATGTGGTTAATTTGCATTTTAAATTCCTCAGGCTTCCAGCAAAAACTGCTTCTTGAAAGATAAAAGTCTTGATCTAGATTTAGGGTATAAAAGTTTAAAATATTCTCCATGAATGTATATTTTCTGAGTTCTGTCTCGTGAAGTCATGTAATATAAACAAGTTAAAAGGGTTTGTTTGGGCAGCTGAATGGCCCAGGGCAATGCTCGTGGTCCTCATGTAGGCCGCCATTTGGAAACGGTGGTGCTGACCCCTCCCTCTGAATTAGACAATCACAAAAGGAAATGTTGCTTACTGAACTAAAATGGGATATTTTTAATTTGCCTACTCTTAGTTTTTATTACAGAAGGTTTATTATACTTGGTTGAATGTATATTTTCTTGACAGTGAGAGTGTACTTAAAGTGTGTTGATAAATGTATGCACCAAGGTTTTAATGGGAAATGTTATCTGTCTTTATGTTTAAATATGCATCTTTGTTGCTTGCTTAATATTGTTTACCTAGTGAATTTCTGTTTGGGTATGAATGTGTTGCTAATCTAAGAAATGCTGGCTGTTTAAGGTTTCTAAAAGTGGAAAATTTTATACAAGTTGCTGGATATATGATAGAAAGAATAAAAGTAAAGACAGTGGGAATTAAGGTTAAAAATAAGAAGCTAAGCTAGTAAATGGGAAATTACTAAATTTGGCTGGTCTGAGTGCAGTGGTGTCTTACCACTAATTGATCACAGCCAATCTAGTCCTTTGCCAGAATACTGTTCAAGAAAATTGGACAAACTGTGTTTGTGGCTAGAAAGAAGAACTGGCCACAATGCACAGCCCTGCATTGTGGCCAGCATTGCATCACTTAAATGATGTTTGTATAGCCTTACCATGTGTCATGTATAGTAGCAGAAGATTTAACTGTTAGAAGTGGCCACAGTGTAAGTATAGTAATCTTAATTTTCTTACAGATTTGAATTCAGTTGTCAAAAGGATAGGTGCCCAACTGGGCAAAGAATACCATTGGGTTTTTGTGTCTATTGAGAGACGATTGTATACTGTCTTGCAGGCCTGTGTGACCATGCCCATGTCAAGGGTGGCACAAACCTCAACTGTAGGAACAATTAAGCTTAAGAGTTCTAAATGACTAAAAAGTATGAAAAGTGTGGCTTTGGTGTATAAAGAAAAATGTTAAAAGTTTGTCTTCCCTAAACTAAGGACACTTGGGAGAGGCCTGATCACTGATCTGCCATGGAAACTGCCAGATGGCTCAGCACAGCTTCCCCTGGGTGGAGAGACCTCCCCGATGGCCCTGTCTCTGGCAGTGCTGGGGGAAGGAAGAGTGGAGATTTTAAAGTCAGTGTCATTTCTACAACAGTGTCTCATAGTAATTGATTACAGGTGATTTGAAATGCTGCTTAATCCTATATTAGAAAATGCACTTTTGTATTTGTAAAGAAGGAATTCTTGCTGTCCTCGGGGCCTGGCTAAGAACCATGCCCCAGTGCTAATCAAGGTAAAGCCTGGAGCAGTCTGTTCTTCATCAGACAGGGCTCCGAGAGACTTGACCCTGTTGTATCCAGTTAAAAGTGCTGGATATTGAATGCATAAGTCATCCAATCAATGCTGGGGCCCCCGCCAGTAGGCAAGGGGATTTCAAGGTGGTTGCTGGGCATGGAGACCATACGGGCATAGGTTATCCTGCCCCATGGCTGCTTTTCCATGCCCAGCTCAGAGTGGGACCGAGGCAACACAGCTCAGATTGGGACAGAGAGCTGTTGCAGGGTGTGGAACCTTCACAGAGGCAAAGGGCAACTGGGCTGCAGATGAAGCAGCCTGGCAGACTGCCCTGGAAACCAGTGGGGCCTCTACAGATTAAAGGAACTAATTCTACTCAAGTTCTTGCAGGCTTTGTAGCCTCCCCAGAGGGAAGTCCAGAAGCCCAGGGGCAGCAGTGGCGGCGGTGGCGAGAGTGGTGCTCCAAGGCTGCATACAGCGCCCCCAACCCCTGGAAGAGCGGGAACAGTGCGAACTGCAGTGATGCCTGGACAGAGGCAGCAGAGGCAGCAGCATGTTCCAGCTACAGGCGGCTGATACCCCAGAGGGTGAGAAGCAGTGGCAGCTCATCGTTAAGGGAGCGCTGGACCACGAGCAGAGCGACTCCTAGAAGCTGACCCTGTGGGTGCGCGACAGCGGCAACCCAACGACAACAGCCCCTGCTTCAAGAAAAGCGTGTAGGAGAGAGAGAAACAAGATGGCGGCATAGGGTAGACACCGTATATGCAGCTGTGAACAACTATTTCAGAAAAACCACGAAAAGAACACACGGACACCACTCGCACCCACAGGACGGCTGGCTGAGTGAAAATCCTACAACTAGAGAAGAGTCTGAGACTCAGAGGAGTGGTGGAAGCAAGTACAGAGGTACAGAGGCGCGCGCATGGGCTCGGGGAGAGGGCTGGTACCGGAGGTCGCGGTTCTTTTCCAAAACGGAGAGAGCCACAAGCTCCCAGCGGCTCTGAACTCCAGTTCCAGGGGAGTTTCTGAGGTCCCACAGACACCCAGAGAAGGGGGACTGACTGGCACAGGGAAGAAACCCAAAGCGGGTTTCTCTCAGCATTGCTTGCAGCAATTACCGTGTGACACAGAGACCCAGTGTCTCTCAGCGCAGGGCTGAGAACCGCCATAGCTATTTGCTCCGCCCCGCCCGGCGAACTCCCCAAGGCCCCGCCCCTCCCAAGTGCGTCAGAGGCTTCTGCAGCAACACCTCCTTAAAGATACAGGAGCCAGCCTCACCCAGTGGCCAGAGAGGGACTAACCTAAACAAAACAGATCCAAAAGGAACACACTTGGGGCAGATGCAGTGAGCATAAAAGCTCCACTGAAACAACTCTTGCCCCATAAGGGTGTCTCCAGCAAGATCGGAAGAGC
>PVJC01019049.1:0-30669 GCA_004026665.1 Murina feae
GTGGACGTGTATACAGAGACCTTAATGTATCAGTAACTCACCTTATTGCCGGAGAAGTTGGTAGCAAAAAATACTTAGTTGCTGCAAATCTAAAGAAACCAATTTTGCTTCCTTCTTGGGTTAACACACTTTGGGAGAAGTCACAAGAGAAGTAAGAAAGACATTTCAATATTTTCTAGATTTGAAAATGATACATTCAGTCATTCTAGCTTGTGAGTTTTCATAGGGGAGGTTTTATTGTATCTTCGGATTTATCATTCAGTGACAAAAATTGGGTCATTATTCTTTTCTCTAATGAAAACAAAAGAGCAGATTCTAAAAACTGTTACCCGGTTAGAGGTTAATAGGTAGAATGGGCTATGGGGTTAGAACTAGCTACAAGGTAGGAAATGCTTTGATAATAAAATTGTTTTGAGCAGTACCTGTAAAACAGTTGGGAAAATCTGTATGGCAGCTGCAACTTTTATATTGCTTTCTTCAATACTGTGCCCGTATGTTAATATGAAGAGCAAATTAGTCGTTTGGGCAGTTGTAGTTTCTCCCAAAGTGGATTTGTGTAAGGTTGAAAATAAAATGTAAGTCATTAGCAGGGATGTGATCATTCAGTAAATATTAATTGAACCCATTTTATGTATCTGCTCTGAGCTAGGCTGTAGGCATATGTAGTGAGCAAAACAGGATAGCATCTCTGCCTTTATGGCACTTAGAGCTTATTTCAAGGGACAGAATTGAGTTTCCTTTAAAATTAGAGTAACTCTTAGTCCAGGTTCCACTGTTTGAATTAAATAGGGATTTCCTCAGTCTTTCACACCATCCAGCACATTCTAATCATGTCTCCACGTTGACACCCTCATTCCCACCTGTTTCATCAGCACACCTGCCTAGCATGGCAACAGAAGGATAATAATATTTTTGTTGGTTTCTGCCCAAATCATTGCTTATTATTTGTATAAGAATAGGATATAGATTCCGTATTTCTAGTAGGCAACCGAAGTAGAGATTCAGACTTAAAATTTTGGAAAATAACCACCACTTTAACCAGCACGGACTTACAGAGTTAATGAAAAGTTTTCCTTAAAACAATTTTGAGAGACTGTCTGAAACATTACTTTTTATTAGAGATATAGTGCCGAGCTTAGATTAGCAATTAGTATAATTCTGAGTGCCTGTGAGTTCCCCTCTTCTTAAGATTCAATAAAAATCTTTAAAAAGGAGGAAAGCATTAGTGATATTCTTACTTTTCTGGTAAAATTTAAACTATCGAGTATGTTTAATACGTTCATTTTTCCCTGTTTTATCATTTGTTTTCCCCAGTACAATAACTAGATATACTGATATAAACATGGAAGACTTCAAGTGTCCTGTTTTTCTTGGTTGCATAATCTGTGTGACTGGCTTGTGTGGTTTAGAAAGGAAGTCAGTTCAGCAACTCGCCGTTAAGCATGGAGGCCAGTACATGGGACAATTAAAAATGAATGAATGTACACACCTCATTGTGCAAGAACCAAAAGGTAAAACTATTTCCTGAATGGACAAGTGCAAGATTTTCTCTGCTTTTTAACAATTTAAGATTTTCTTTACAGAATAGCTTTTTCTTCTGACATATCATAAATGTAGTATATTTTTTCCCCTAAAAATCTTACAAAAATAGTGTGCGTCACAATTTGTAGAAAAATTACATAACTGTCCTAATGTTTATCCAGGTCATTCAACAAAAAATTTTCAGTGGTGCTTTATCTAAATTTATTATCCAATTTTTTATTTAAGTCTCCTACACAATGACCAAATACTTAGAAATGTGACAAGAAATTTGGATGGATAACAAGAGAGCTAATAGGCGTAATTAAATTATATCTTTCTAATTTCTTATATCTATACAGTGTTTTACTCAGACCTTGATAGGAAATAAAATCAGAAAATATTGTTAAAATTGGTAATTGTAATTAAGTTAGAATTTTGTGTATGCCCAGTTATATTATAATTATAAGTAAAATTGGTAACTGCTATTGCTGTTTTCTGATTCTGAGGATAAATCATTTCCTGGCTTTCAAGAATGTAAAAAAACGGCTTTCATGTTATTTTTTATTACATGTTGACCTCAGTTTCCCTATGATACTGTTTTAAAATGCATTGTGTTAAAATATTTTTAAGGCAGTAAAAGGTTTTATGGTTATATATATATATTTGTTTGTTTTATAAGACTTTTTTGATTTTTTTACAGAGAGAGGAAGGGAGAGGGAGAGAGAGAAACATCCCTGTGAGAGCAAAACACTGATCAGTTACCTCCTGCACATGCTTTGACCAGGAATTGAATCAGCAGCCTTTCAATGCATGGGACAAGGCCCAACCAACTGAGCCACACCGGCCAGGGCTATATGCTAGTTTTAATGTAATTTATTTATCTGCATCTCTCTCCTGGACATTAAGTAGAATCTGATGACATCAGAGTAGTCTACTCAGAGCCGGTATTTGGCAATTTTCACAGTTGTTTTATGTACTCTTATTAAAATGGTGTAATTCTGAGAGTTATCCCTCTGTTATAGTCAAACTGGTTTAAAGAAATTAAGTGATGGAGGGTATACTCAAACCAAGTCTAATATTATTTCAGTTACCCCACAGTTGCCTCTGTCTCTACATAAGTTTGTAAGAGATTTAACTCCTCATATAGCATCTGTATTTATTTAAAAGTAAGAATAACTAGTGACTTTAACTTTGTGTCAGGTGGATTTTTTAATAACTTATCGTAAATTTGAATATTTCTGCCAAGATAGAGTTTAATGATTTGCATTGCTCTCTTTCTTAATGAACACGATAGGTCAAAAATATGAATGTGCCAAGCGATGGAATGTACACTGTGTGACCACACAGTGGTTTTTTGATAGTGTTGAGAAAGGTTTTTGTCAGGATGAATCCATGTACAAGACGGAGCCTAAACCAGAAACAAACACGATGCCTGACACTTCAACGCCTGCTGGCCAGATGAACACAATTAATAGTAAGACTCATTGACATCAAAGTAAAGTATCAGTTTTCTGTGTGAGCATTGACAATAGGATCGGTGAGATATAGTAGAGAATTCCATCTTTTCTTGCTCTGCCTCTAGGCATAATTATAATAGAACCAAATTGAATGAAAAATTAGGAATTTCTGATATTTTTTAAAATGAATGCATACTCTTTCATACCCTGATGTAATGAAGAAGATGCTTAAAGAAATTAAAGAATACTAACAGATAGGCTTAAAATAAAACTTTAACTTTTAAAAACTTGACTGGTGTGCAAATATTATTAGTACATTTCCTTTTTTATTAGTTGGCTGCTGTTGTTATAGATCATCTATATTCGTATAAAATTTAAAACAGTTTCTAGTTTGTAAGTTACATGTTGGGCAATTGAGCAAATGTTTATAAACTATTTTTTTAATATTAGCTTCCTGGGCCTTAAAGCCAGCGACTCTAGATTTTTATTAAAAGTTAATCACTGTTAAGTAAACATATTAAATATATTTTCATTTCAATAAAATATGAGCCTTCGTTTTATTTTTTGTATTTTGCCACCAGGATTTCAGTAAAAACACTTGAATCTTAACTTTGGAAATTGTTCATATTGTATCAGAAAACTTCATCTATAGGAAAACATGTAATCAGTTGTTTTATCTTCATAAATGTTACATCTTTGTTTAATATGTAGGTCATACTCTTTCAGATGTCAGCAATATTTCCAACATCAATGCAAGTTGCATAAATGAATCGATATATAATTCCATTCTTAATAGCAAAGTGGAGTCTATACTTGAAAACCAAGAAAATCTGGATGTCAGTGCATTTCAAGCACCTGAAGATTTATTAGATGGTTGTCGGGTATGTCTTTATTATGTAATAATTACAGTAAGTGACAGTGTACATCAGTACTTTCTAGTCCGACTTGGAAGACCTTTCAGCGTTGGGCTTGCTCCTTTTCTGCACAAACCCTCTACACTAGCTAAGCAGGTGCACTTAGTAGGCCACGTCCATCCTTTATCTGTCAGGGTCCCTCTGCCTGGGATGTACCTTCATCTGTCATCCTTCAAAGTCCATGGCAGTTTTCATCTCTTCTCTGAACCCTCCTAACTACATTAGACTTTCCTATCTATTATGTTTTGAGATATTAGTTTTTGAACCACTTAACAGATTTTTAAGTGTTTATAATCTAGTTACTGTGCTAATCATTTCATACATATTATTACTGTGTTGTGTATAATCATTTAATTTCCACAAATAACTCTAAAATGGATATCATCCTGAGGCTGAGACTTAGAGGATTAAAATTCTTGTTTGGAGTCACAGACCTTAAGTAACGAGTCATCTACTCCAAGGCCTGTATTTCATTTCACTCACTGCTTTGTTTACTATCTATTTCTGGGCTGTTTAATATTTTTAGTGTTTGAATAACTATCTTGTAAGTGCCTTGATGGAAACATCATATGCTGTTGATCTAGCACGGAATCCTTAATGTATTCCTACTTGTAGGATGAATAGGCTATGCATTTATTCTCAAAAAGTAGCAAAAATTTAACCGTGTTTTATTGTTAAGAAAGGAAATTGGGCAAATTACCTTCTTTACTTTTAAAACTTATCAATTTAGAACAGAAAGTGTCTTATATAATCTTTTGTCTTAGACTACTAATTCTGAATATGACTAAAGTACTCTTCATTATATATTTCAAATTTTTGTTAAAATATATTGTATAATGGAAGTTATTTAGTTTGGATATAAATGCAGTTAGGAATAAACTTGTTCTTTAAAAAGACACACGTAAAATAGACATGAAAAAATTATTTTAATATATTTTTATTGATTTCAGAGAGAAAGGGAGAGGGAGATAGAAACATCACTGATGAGAATTACTGATCGGCTGCCTCCTGCACGCCCCCTGCTGGGGATCAAGCTTGCAACCCAGGCATGTTGATAGGAATCAAACCTGGGACCCTTCAGTCCGCTCTATCCTCTGAGTGAAACCAGCTAGGGCAACATGAAAAAATTTTATATTTATTAAATTGGTTTAAATACATAGATAAAAGTAAGTTTTTGTGTAAGTTTTATTCACAAAGTACTGCTGATACCTCATAATTTTTAATTTTTAAATCTTTAATGTTCAAGACATTACATATGTCCTCCTTTCTCCCCCATTGGCCCCCTTCTAGACCGTCCCCACCCGTCACCCAGGCCTTCACCACCCTATTAGCAGTGCTCATCTCTTGACTTAAATTTTATTGTTTAATTAACTATGTGGGGGGGGAAATCCCTCAATTTATAGGTAAGGAAATTGATTTAAAGAGCCTAAGTAACTTGCCATGGTCATTGGCAGCTGAACCAAAATTTCAACCTAGGTTTTCTCAGCTGAGATATTTAAGTCGTTTGTTTCTATAATTATTTTTAAATTTATAAATAATAAGATTTTTAAGTAGCTATGTTTTAGAAATTGCTATTCAGTAATATTCAGAAGAAAATTTTATTCTGGCTTTTATTTAAACACCAAAATAATTATCAAGTATCTACTGTGAAGTATAAGAATGCTATGGGATTATGAAGAAGTGATAAAAATCAAAGTTTCAGAATACACTCTTATCTTTTTTTTCTGTTTTTTCTTTTTTCAAATATATTTTATTGATTTTTTACAGAGAGAAAGGGAGAGTGATAGAGAGTTAGAAACATAGATCAGCTGCCTCTTGCACACCCCCTACTGGGGATGTGCCTGCAACCAAGGTACATGCCCTTGACAGGAATCATGCCTGGGACCTTTCAGTCCGCAGGCCGATGCTCCATCCACTGAGCCAAACTGGTCAGGGCTTTTCTTGTTTTTTTCTATCATAAAAACACGAGTTGTCTTATTTACACACAGTAGATTTTGATAATATATTTGTAATAAATGTGTAACTTGTGAGAGAAATAAAACGTCTTACATACATACATCTAAATTAAATATTTTCTTTACAGATATATCTTTGCGGTTTTAGTGGCAGAAAACTAGATAAACTGAGAAGGCTTATTAACAGTGGAGGTGGAGTTCGTTTTAACCAGCTCAATGAAGATGTAACCCATGTGATTGTGGGAGATTATGATGATGAATTGAAGCAGTTTTGGGATAAGTCAGCCCACAGGTTTTGTCACTTTTTAATTCACAGCAATTTCTATTCTGTAATAATGCTTCTTAAAATTGTATGTTCATGTAATTTTGGAAATTGCATGGCAAGTGGGATTATGGTCTTTATAGCTTAAACTAACATAAAATTTTGCATTATTTTTTAGACCTCATGTAGTGGGAGCAAAATGGTTGCTACAGTGTTTCAGTAAAGGTTATATGCTTCCTGAAGAGCCATATATCCATGCTAATTACAAACCAGTGGAAATTCCAGTTTCAGATCAACCTGAAAGTAAGACAGCCCTTTTAAAAAAGAACAACAGCTTCTCCAAGAAAAATTTTGCTTCTGCTGAAAAGCATGAGCAAGCTGATGAAGATCTGCTCTCTCAATATGTAAATAACGCAACAGTAGGTAAGAAATAGTTGATTAGTGTTTATAGTCATTGGGAACTATTTTAGTAGTAGCGTTAAAAGTACTTTTATTTTGAAAGTACATTTACTAAAACTGGGGACAGTGAAACAAGGAAGGGCTTAGAATAGAAGCAGCACCTGGCCAGTGTGGCTCAGTTGGTTGAGTATTGACCCATGAATCAGGAGGTCACGATTAGATTCCTGATCAGGGCACATGCCCAGATTGTGGGCTTGATCCCCAGTAGGGAGCATGCAGGAGGCAGCTGATCAATGATTTTTCTCATTAATGTTTCTATCTCTTTCCCTCTCCCTTCCTCTCTGGAATCAATAGAAATATATTTTAAAAATAATAAAATGAATACTTTTTTTTAAAAAGGGAAGAAGAAACTCCAAATAGATCAGAAATTTTCATGTGGACCCAAAAAAAAGGCAAGAGAGAGCCTAGGCAGGGCTGTTTTGGCTCACGGGAAAGTCAGAGAAAGGGGGTCTTTGAGACAGGTTCAGCGGGTTAGCCTGGGCAAGCTACTGCTGCCCATTGCTCCCCTGGTTGCAAATCTCCTGGGGACCCTTAGAGTTTAGGAGATGTATGCCTGAGAGGAAGACAGCCTGTTAGTTACTTCTTCTAAGCAGGCAAAGCTAGGAACCCGCAGACCCCTTTCTTCAACTCAAGGGCTCTACTTTAATCTATTTTGTATTTGGCGTCACTTGACTTGAGTTTATAACAACATGAAGTTTTTAATTATAGTTTACATTCAATATTTTGTAGTTTCAGGTGTACAGCATAGTGTTTAAACAATCATACTTTACATAATGATACCCCCAAACTCTTTTCTTTCTTTCTTTTTTAAATTGATTTCAGAGAGGAAGAGAGAGGGAGAGAGAAAGAGAAACATCCATGATAAGAGAAAATCATTGATCGGCTTCCTCATGCATGCCCCACACTGGGGATTGAGCCAGCAACCCGAGTATGTGCCCTGACCGGAAATTGAACTGTGACCTCCAGGTTCATAGGTTGACGTTCATAGGTTGATGCTAAACCACTAAGCCACCGCCAGCCGGGCACCCCCAATCTCTCAACTACCCACTTGCATCATACATCACTATTTTGATATTATTGTCTGTATTCCCTGTGTTGTACTTTACATCCCTGTGACTATTTTATAACATTTAACCTTGTAACAAATATCTCTTTCTGGGTTATTGTGGTTTTTAGTGCATACAGTGCTATACTGTGGACTACTGCCACCTCAGGTATTCTCAGTGTGGTAGGGAAATTGCCACTGAAGAGTAATAAGCGTCATATATCCTTTAAAAAAAGAAAGATTTTAATATATCCAAAAAGGTATAAAGAATAATATTAATTCATAATTGTATACTGCTATCTAGCTTTAAAAAAAGAAAGTATTCTATGCCTGTGAATTCCTCCCCATATTTTTATAGTTTACAACCTGTGTAAACAACATACATACACTTCATTTTGTGTATATTTAACTCAAATGATAGATGGTATGTACTCTCTTTCTACCTTCTTCTCTAAATGTGAGATTCATCTGATCCAAGTAACTAATTAAGAAAATACCACACTGCTGTATGAGCATACTATAATGTATCCATTTTTCCACTTACGGACATTTTTATTATCTTTTCTTTGCCAGTACAGATAATACTACTGAGATTGTTCTTATGCATGTTTCTGCACATGAGCAAGAATTTTTCTAGGGTGGATGTGGTTGATTCATGGGATATGTATTTATATAATGCAAATTGCTTTGTCTTTGTTTACCACTTTACACTAGAATGATAGTAACGGTTTCTGTTGCACATACTTTCAACATTTAGTATTTCTTGTAAGTTTACAAGTATTTCTTGTAAGATCTCATTGTCATTTTGAGTGCTATTTGGCCATAATATCTTTATTTTTTTGGCCATAATATTTTAAGGTAGTTGAATTTTTCAATCTATTCTTTTGTGGTTATGCTTTTCTATTTTATGTAAGTTTTCCTACCCTGAATCATACAGTTATTCCTTTTTTACATTGCTTTTATTTCTATTGTCATTTAATCACATTACAGTTTTCTTAAACAGAACACTAGGCATACACACACACACACACACACATATTGATTGATTGATTTCAGAGAGGAAGGGAGCGATAGAAACATCAATGATGAGAATCATTGATCGGCTATCTCCTGCACGTCCCCTACTGGGGATCAAACCTGCACCCCGAGCATGTGCCCTTGACTGGAATGGAACCCAGGACCTTCCAGTCCACAGGCTGATGCTTTAGCCACTGATCCAAGCCAGCTAGGGCAGAACACTAGGCATTTTAATTGCGGGACTTATGACTACTGTCCTCCCAAGAGGAGCTGCCTTGTTACTCTGTCAAGGGGCAGACTTACAGGTGGTTTATGTTAGTAGTGCCCCCTGCTGTTGTGTGGCACACATCCTGGCCCTAGAAAGTTAAGGTACTTTTGGATTTCGGACCTCTCCCCACCACTCTTGGTGTTTGGTTCATTCCGCCTCTGGAGACCCTGAGCTGCTTTGAGGCAGAGCATCCTTAGAGTTCCACTGTTAAGCTATTCCTTATATCTATCTTAGAAGTCTTAAGCTTTTGCTTTTTCACATGTCTTCATTCCATGTGGAGTTGATTTTTGTATTTGATGTGAACTTCTCAAATTGTATTTTATCCATGTGGATAATCACTTGTTTTTAATACTTCTTATTGAAGAGTCCATTGTTTCTCTACTAGTTAGCACTACTGCCTCTGTCATTTTAGCGTTCTGTTAAGTGGGGATCTGTTTAGGTTTTCCATTCTGTTCCATTGAGATACTATACTACACTGATAAACTGTCTTATATAATAGTCTTGTAATGTTTGGCTATCTGAGGTTAAAAGACTCCTATTTTCTTTACAAAAGTGTTTCAAGTTTTCTTGTACTTTGGCTTCCATACCAATTTTTAAAATTAGTTTGTCAAGAAGAAAAGATTCATTTATGATTTAGCATGTGTCAGAATTTCAAATTTAGTATTCTATGTATTTTGAAGATTTTTAAACTTGAAGTCAATTTTGTCTGATATTAATCCCTGCCTCATGTGGATCAGCACTTAGTATGACTGACTTTTAACTGTAAATTTGGTTGATTAACGTTTATTGTTATTTGTGACATATTTTTATTTTCTGCCATCTTATTTTTTATTTTGTCCCATTTTTCTATGCTTCCCGTTCTAAACTTTATATTTTTCCCTCTACTGATTTGGAAGTTAAATATTTTTATTGATTTTTTTTTTTTTAAGCGATAGGAACCGGCCTTAACTGATTGCAATGGGAAGTGGAAAAGCAAGGATATGACAGCTCTGACTTCTGAGGCAGCTTCACAGACTCTACAGCTGCCCTTGAAAAGCTTTTTTAGAAAAGGAAGGGAGAAGGGGAGAGAGAGAAAGAGAGAGAGAGAAACATTGATGTGAGAGCTAGTCCTAGAAGATAGGAACATGGTTGTTTGTTAACTGGTCAAGAATGGTCTCTGGCCAGGCTGGTGTAGTTCAGTGGTTGAGCATTGACCTCCCAAGTAGGGGTATGTGGGAGGCAGCCAATCAGTGATTCTCCCTCATCATTGACGTTTTCTCTCTCTGAAATCAATAAAAACATTTTAAAAAAGAATATTAAACTACTTTGCAGAATGTTTTATACTATGATGTCACCTTCCTCATATATCTCCATAAATTATATAAACATATGCTATTATCCTTTTTATTCATTATAGTATGTAACTGAGGATTAGAGTCTCCTGACCTGGTCAATAAATACTCTATGGAAAACTATTTCTTCAGAGTGCCAATAAGAGCAGTTTAACTACTTTCATTATGTAGGAATAAGCTATATATGTTTATATATAACATATTTATGTATGGCAGTGACTAGTTTAAAAGTGAAAATTTTAATGCCTATTTGAGATGAGAATAGAAATAAGAAGACACCATTATAACAATGTTAGGGACTTTGGAGCCACACAGAGATTGGTTTATATCATTTTTGCCACTTAATAACTAACTTTAGGCAAGTTACATAACGCCTTTAAGTCTGAGATTTCGCTTGGAGAAAGGTATTGATAAACTAATAGTGTCAACCCCATAGTATGAGCATTAGTTACGTGCTTGTAAAACACTTGGGCACAATGCTATAAAAATGAATAAATGAAGAATCCTTGAATAGCTTCCAGGCTTGTTTGAATCCCATATAGCAGGGGTTGGCAAACTGTTTTTATAAAAGGTCAGATGGTAAATATTTTAGGCTTTGCCAGCCACATTCTATCATGTCTTCTGTTTTTACAATTAAGTTTTAAAAATATAAAAATCATTTTAACCCACAGACTGAGAGGCCCATTTTGGCCCCTGGGCTGTAGTTTGCTGATCCTACCATAAAATGTTAACCTGCCAACATGGCACCACTAGAGTTTTCAAGAACACACTAAGTTTTTACCTCCTAAACTTTTAGCCTTGATCTGACAATGTTTGTTGCATACTAGGGACTGTATTTTAGTTACTGACATTTATATTTTTATACAGCTGACATGTCTTTTTTCTTTTACTACCCATCTGTCAGCCAACTTGATCTTAAAAAGAAGTTAAGATCATTTATTTGAGGCCTTGATCAGTTCTCTTAAGAAATCTGTATAGAAGCTAAGTAGCTCCAATCTTTTATAATAATAAAAGCATGGTATGCTAATTAGACCGGAGGACCTTCTGGATGAAGCCACATTTGGGGGAGGGGGGGCAGAGGCGGCCACAGCGGCAGTGGGCGAGCCCCTTGCATAAATTTATGCATGGGGCCTTGGCCTCTAGTTTCAATATAAAACATTTTAGGAATTTGAAAAAGAGAAGTAGCAGTAGTTCTGTTACTACACTTATATAGTTATTTCCATGTAAATGGCTTGACTACTTTAGGCCTGTTCTGTTTTTTTCTTTAATGATACACTCCCTAATGTGAATTATCTAAACCAGT
Source organism: Murina feae (assembly GCA_004026665.1). Taxonomy (NCBI): domain Eukaryota; kingdom Metazoa; phylum Chordata; class Mammalia; order Chiroptera; family Vespertilionidae; genus Murina; species Murina feae. The sequence continues at coordinate 11,533 of PVJC01019049.1, forward strand.
TTTGGAACTAAGACACACCTTAGGGTGATTAGAGCTTCATAATTTTCAACTAATTAAGAGTTTCTAGTATGCTAGGAGTACTTAGAATGGTAACTGATTGCTGATATCCTTCCTAATGAAACATGGTAATACTAATAACACTCTTGATAACCCAGAAGATGGGGTGGTTTCATATCCTTTATGCATTATGTACTTATTAAAGCCTTAGTTTTTAAGTGTAGTCACAGTTCTCAGACTCTGTTACCTTAATATCCTTGCTAGAAAGTAAACTTTAAGATAAACTGTTAGAAAACATTCCTTTTTCTCTTCCAGTTGAAGCTGCAAAGTCTGAAGTTGGGGCCTTTAATGACACTACTCATGTTGAGCCCTTGAATGATTCTACTCATATTTCTGTGCAAGAAGAAAACCAATCTTCTGTCAGTCATGGCCCCCCTGATTACTCTACAATTACTGAAGGTTTATTTAGCCAAAAGAGTTTCCTTGTTTTGGGTTTTAATAATGGAAATGAGTCTAACATTGCAACTGCCATAAGAGAAAACGCTGGAACAACTGTATCCCTTCAGAGCAGAATTGTTGCCGATTATGTTGTGGTTCCTCTGCTGGGGTCTGAAATAGAAGTAACAGTGGGAGAAGTTGTTACAAATACGTGGCTGGTAAGAAATACATATGAATGCCAAGAGTGCTAATGTTCATTTCCTAGCAGTTCAGTTTAGGTAAATTGGAGTTTGGGTATGGGCCGGGAGTAACTGGGTTTTCTTTTAGCAAAGGAAATGCTAAAACAGGAAAACATCCAAGCTTCTTGGCTCTAATCCTGGTGGAGACTGGTGTTGCCCAGGTGCCAGAGCAGCAGCATTTCTTATTAGGGAGTTACTCCAGGTCATCTCATACAACTTTCGTTTTCCTGCTTTTCTCACCACCAAAGTATGACATGCACTTTTGTATTCCATCTTGTTGGCTTATCACTGGTAATTTCAGCATTGGTGTTTTTTTAAACTTTTCAAGAATTTAGAGGGAAAAAATTATAAACTAGTACATTGAAAGAAATTAAATTTGAAACAATATTCAATAACTTCAATAAGCCTGACTGAATTTAATATTCTTAATATTTTAGAATGTAATATTTAATATAATGAATTGACATACTTCTTTACATATTTAAATGAGATTAAGCACACATAAGTTTATATTAAAGTTGCTTTTCATCTAAACCAAAATTATTGCTACTATAACTGAACCAGTGTTAGCCACTGGTTGCTTACTTCAGGTTGATGATGTTTCTCTTATTTTTAAAGGTAACTTGTATAGAGTATCAAACTTTAATTGATCCCAAGTCAAGTCCTCTCTTCAAGCCAATCCCAGTAATGGCAGGAATGACTCCTTTAGAGGATTGTGTTATTTCCTTCAGCCAATGTGTGGGAGCAGAAAAAGACTCACTGACATTCTTGGCAAAGTTCCTTGGAGCAAGGTATGTAATATTTTTAGTGTACCTGCTGACTTGATGTACTTTTGTTTGTTTTGACTGAATTGGAAAGCATTCAAATTAGAATTTGGCTGTGTGTCTTTATAATATTTACCCTAGTATGGGTAGTATGTAGTGTATTTATGTGATGGCTCAACAGGAGAAGGGAGAGTGTACCAGGTGGATGCCTGACAGATATTAAGACTATAGACATTAATGCTTATCTACCAGGAAAGGGAATATTTAAAGCCGATATTTGCGCCTTTATTGAATATTGCTTATCTAAGCATTATTTCAGCCAGAAATGCAAATGTTAAGTGGGAGTAATGAATATTTTGGGAGAAAGAAAATGAATTTAAAAGTTGCTTCCAAAATCCAAATTAACCCTAAGTGAACATTAGCTAGTAGTTGTTTTAAAAGAAATAGAAAACTATTACATTAGTAATTATAAATAAACTAAACTTTTATATAAAAAAATAGTTATTTAGCCCATTCGGTGTGGCTCAATGATTGAGCGCCAACCTATGAACTAGAAGGTCATGGTTTGATTCCTGGTCAGGACACATGCCCAGGTTGTGGGCTTGATCCCCAGTGTGGGGCGTTCAGGAGGCAGCCAATCAGTGATTCTCTCATCACTGATGTTTCTGTCTATCCCTCCCTTCCTCTCTGAAATCAATAAAAACATGTTTTTTAAAAAGAGCTAATTTGGCTGCTGAAAATAAATAATAAAGTTATTTTAGATTATGAAGCAAACTTAAAAAAATTTTAAGCAAGAAGTGTACCTAAAACTAAGTGATTAAGAACAAAAAAAATGATTGTCAAAGATATCTCCAGTAAATGCAAACACAAAGGAGAGCCCTGGCCCTGTAGCTCAGCTGTTTGGAACATCATTCTGTACACCAAATGGTTGCTGGTTCCACTCCAGGTAAGGACACATGTGTAGTTTGCATGTTTAGTCTCCAGTCAGGGCATGAACAGGAGGCAGCCTATCAATGTTTATTTCTCACATTGATATTTCTCTCTCTCTCCATCACTTCCTCTCTCCACACCTCTCTCCTCCTCTTTCTCTTTCTCTCCCTGTTTTCCTCTTCTTTCTCTCTGTCTCCCTTCCTCTCTCTAAAATCAATAAAAACATCCTTGGAAGAGGATTAAAAAAAAAAAAAAGAGGGCTTGCATTTTTAATGCCAGACAACTTTGAATTCAAATTAAAAGTCACTAAACAAGAAAAAGCGGATTTATAAATCAAAGAGTACTATTCACACGGAAGGATATATGTAACGTAGACCATGACTTGTCATTCATAAAACAAGAACAGGAGATTTAAGGAGGAATCAACAGAAGTACATTCCTTATAGGAGACTTTAATTCCCATCTTTTTACTTCATGACAGGTCAAACAGAAAACAAGGAAGGATAGATTTTAAATAACATAGTTAGACATGTACCCTGAAACAGTGAGTGTGCCTGTTCAAGTGCCTATGGAACATGCATAAATATTGCCTAAAGAAATTTGCCACAAAGAAAACTACATTCCTAAAGTAGAAGGAGTGCAAACCCTATTCCAAAAAACTGGAAATGAATAGTAAAAATAGAAAGTGAAAAGACCTTATCAACTGGACATTCTTTAACTTTTTTGTGTTTTTTTTAAAATATATTTTATTGATTTTTTTACAGAGAGGAGTAGAGAGTTAGAAACATCCATGAGAGAGAAACATGGATCAGCTGCCTGCTGCACACCTCCCACTGGGGATGTGCCCGCAACCCAGCTACATGACATGTCCTTGCCTGGAATCGAACCTGGGACCTTTCAGTCCACAGGCCGACGCCCTGTCCACTGAGCCACACCAGTTAGGGCCTTTAACTGTTTTTAACAACTCTTCGTTCAAAAAGGAATTTGAAACCATCGATGAGCCTAGAAATCATTATCAACTCAGTAGTGACAAGGAACTCTAGTGCCCAGATTGTGATCTTAAAAATGTTTTGATTTTTTTTTTTTTTTAGAAGAAGTGGGAGACAGACAGACATTGATTTGTTTATGCATTCCTTGGTTTGATGTGCCCTGATCGGGGATCGAACCTATAGCCTTGGTGTTATCAGGACAGTGTTCTAACCAGTTGAGCTACTCCTCCAGGGCCTGGATTGTGATCTTAAAATACCTCTTCCCAATAAAGCTTAAACCATTAATTCCAGATTTGGGGCAGCAGAGGTCCCAGTGAATCTGGAGCGTTTTGTGAGACCAGATAGCAAATACTAGGGAAGGTTGTGTCCAAAGGAACTACACTGGCCAAAGACAGGAAAATTTAAGTATTACTAGAGATATGATAATGGTAGTGGATCTAAACACATCAAATAATGTTTCAGTTGTGATTTCCTAATGACATCAAACAAAGCAAGCTAATTGGTCATGTTTGAAAGATGCTAGGGAACCAACCCTTTATTCTGAGAGCTGGTAAATAAAGGGAAAGAATCGAGTATACATATATGTTTGTTAATCTTCATCTGTGGAAATTTTTTCCATTCCTTTTCAGAGAGTGGAAAGGGAGGAGGGGATGGGGGGAGTGAGAGAGAGAAACATCAATGTGAGAGAGACACATTCAGTTGGTGGCCTCCTATATGTGCCCCAACCAGGGGCAGGGGCAGGAAGTGAACCCACAACCCAGGTACATGCCCTTGAACGGGGATCAAACCTGGATACTTGAGCTGACACACTAACCACTGATCCACACCAACCAGGCTGGATCAAGTATTTGTCCTGCCTTTCCTACATCTGTATCAGAGTACCATAGTAGTGAAAAAGACCAAGTTTCTCTTTATAGAGGTATTCCAACCAATAAGTGAGGAAGGAATGATTGGGTTGTAACTTCTTATGAATAAAAGAATCTAGGCATTGAAAATAAACAGTAAATCATATAATACAATAGAGAGAAAATCAGACATTCTGTTTCCCCTGATAAACAATGTCTTCCAAAACAATGAAAATTCAATCTGATGAAGCCCCTGGATTCAGCTACTAATTTATAGTAAACACAGGATAACAATAATGCAATTGGCAACATCCAGACTCGGGGATAACTCTACATTATAAATGATCCAGTGTCTTCAGCAAATATTATCTTAAGGGGAAGAGGGAAGAAGGAACGTACAAGCTAAAAGACACAAAACTGAACTAAATATAGTGTTTGAAGGTACATTATGTGGTAAAAATAAAGGTAAGGAAATGATCACCATAAATATTCAACTAGTGGCTACTACAGAGAAGAGACGAAGGGAAATTGTAACTGAAACAGCATGTCGGGAAAGTTCTGAAGTGACTGGCAAGATTCTGTCTTTTGACGGTGGTGGTGGACTTAAAGGTTTCCACCTTTATAATTTATTAAATTGTATGTTTCCTTTCTGCTGTATTCTGTATTTGAATTACATTAAACAGCACAATGCTCCTTGAAAAAATGAAATTGTAGAAAATAACATGACAATAGACTTCATGGATCAGTGGGTTGGATGTGAAAAATGAAAATACAATGGAAAATTGTAGAATGTTAAATTTTAAAAGTGGGCAAGTCGAACATAAAACCCAGAAGTCATAAAAGAAGTGACTGAATTCCGTTTATGCTTCAAGCGGTAGACTTCTGTTTCTGTCCCCACATTCTCTGGGTTTAATAGTCTGTGATTTTAAGCAAGTCACTTAATTTCTCTGTATCTTTTCCTGGGTTGTATCTTTACAATATTTTGTACAATAATTGGTATTTCACAAGTATTGAGAGGATCTGAGATGATATGTGAAAATGCTTTGAGCAGTTGTTATTGGCTAAAGTATATGATGTGTTACTCATACACTTTTCTTTGCTCCCCTAGTTGTTCATGCCCCTTTTTGGGGGGAAAGGACAAGGTGGGTGGGTGATAACTAAGGAGGAAATTTTTCTGGCTGTTTCTTTAAAATCTAGTTTAATTAATTTGCTTACATTTTTATAAAAAAGTTTAATTGCAGCAATACATTTTTATTCTAAAGTAGTAAGGGCATTAGCTTATTTTAAGGTAGAGAACTTTTAATCAGTGAGTATTTACTTATACATAGAACTCTGACAACACTGTTGTGTTAGAAACTTCATTCTTAGTTTGCTGGCTAATTATATATATGACCATTTGCTTTCCTTTAAATACAACTTTCAGCGTTCAAGAATTCTTTGTTCGAAAATCCAATGCAAAGAAAGGCATGTTTGCTAGTACACATCTTGTGTTGAAAGAACCAAGTGGTTCTAAATATGAAGCTTCCAAGAAGTGGAATTTACCGGCGGTTACTATAGCTTGGCTGTTGGAGACTGCTAGAACGGGAAGGAGAGCAACTGAAAACCATTTTCTGATTGAAAATTCAACTAAAGAAGGTTAATACTTTTATTTTGTTCTTTTATATATACATGGTTTTACAATTTGATGGTTTCTGGGATATCAGTGTGTCAAAGCTTATTTTTAGGTAAGGTCATTGATTTCTGCTTTTCACAAAGGGTACAGTGAGCCCCTGTTGGGCATTCATTACTGGGTGGGAAAATAAATGTGTGTTCACAGCACAAATGTTTAATTTGTGATTGTACTAGCAGGTAGGCACTATCTGAAAGTAGAGGAGGCGGGACAATGCAGGCGTGTTCTCGGGCGCAGTGCTTGATGTCTAGAAGTATGAGCCTTGGTCCCTTTTCCATGTTCCTTCTGTGGCTCCTACTGACCCACTGATCAGTGTTCTCTCTCCTCATCTTAGGACTTGGCATGTTTTCCCTAGCCCACCTCATGCCTGTTCCTTTTTCTTATCTTTCAGTTCTCAGCTTGGATGTCAAGCTGAGAAAGCCTTCCTTGACTCTCCAAGTCTGACCTTTTCTTGCCATCACACCCTGCATTACCCCTTTTATAGCTCTAGTTTACTCAGCTGTAAGCTCTGAAAAGCAAGGAATATGCATGTCTTGGGCATTATGTATTTCCCCAATCAGCTAGCATTGAGCCTGGCATGGAGTAGCCATCTAATGTGTTAAATGTTGGAAAACAGTAGGAGGCAGGTGGAAGGACACAATAGCCAACCTCTAAGATGGTAGGATCCCTGGACAAACTTCACAGACAATTCAGCAGCTTGGGAGCAGCTCTCAGAGCCATTCCTTACCAGACAGCCTAGAAATTTTACAACTGAGGCAAAGTGATGTTTTGGTCATATTAAAATTTCATTAAGGACTTTTCTAGAAACTTGACCAGTTGTTAGCTCTGAGTACATGTAATTAGAATTTTCTTTACTCTGCTGTTGATTACGATGACATTTAATTTTTTTGGCAAATTGTGAGGTTTACTGAGAATATTTCAAGTTAACAGCAGGCTGAAATTGGAGATCTGATTTCATTAATTATTTCAGTTAATGTGCTTGTCTAACTCAACATTTTTTTTTTAAGAGGATCACTTTTTATTTCAGAGAGGAAGGGAGAGGGAAAGATAGAAACATCAATGATAAGAGAGAATCACTGATTGGCTGCCTCCCACATGCCCCCTGGTGGGGACCAAGCCCACAACCCTGGCACGTGCCCGTGACTGGAATTGAACCTATGACCCTTCAGTCCGCAGGCCCATGCTCCATCCACTGAGCCAAACCAGCCCAGCTTTTTTATTTATTTATTTTAATATATTTTTATTGGTTTCAGAGAGGAAGGAAGAGGGAAAGAGAGAGATAGAAACATCCATGATGAGAGAGAATCAAGAGAATCAGTGATGAGCTGCCTCATGCACACCCCTTACTGGAGATCAAGCCCAAAACCCAGGCATGTGCCCTTGACTGGAATCAAACCTGGGACCCTTCAGTTGATAGGCTGATGCTTTATCCACTAAGCCAAACCAGCTAGGGCTAACTCAACATGTTTTAATACATCATCTGGTCTGTTTCTTTAAAAAGTATGTATATAACTTTGTGATTTAAAGTGTACTTGAGAATTCACATGAAAATTAACAGATAAAAATATTCCATGTGCCTCTTTAGAGAAAAAAAGTTGACACTAGTGGCTCACATTTGCTTCTTTTTAAATCTCCAGAGCAAAGCTTAAAAACTGAAATAACAAATGGGGTGAATCTAAATTCAGATGCTCCGGAGCATCCTGTCACAAATCTGGAAACTCACAGAAAGGCAGCTGTTACTCCTTTAGATATGAACCGCTTTCAGAGTAAAGCTTTCCGTGCTGTGATCTCGCAGCACAGCGGGCAGGCTCCACAGCCCGCTCCCGCAGCACAGCCACTGCAGAAGGAGCCCTCGTTAGACCTGGATACGCCATCAAAATTTCTGTCCAAGGACAAACTCTTCAAGCCTTCCTTTGATGTAAAGGTAAGTTTTATAGAAAATGGTCCTGGAATTGACAGTTTTATAGTTTAAGCACCATAGTCGGCATCACCTCTAAAGTTTATAGTAGTAAGTTTTCCAGAGATGTTGGCAAGTGGATTCATATTATTGAGTCCCTGTATGTATCTGTGATTGGTGACAGCTAGAGAAAAAGTGTGAAATCAGTACCTCTTTGGGCTTCATTATTTCCATTTGTAAAATAATGGAATATATGTAGAGGCTCTCTAAGGTCTCATAGTTCACAGAATATTTGAGTAGTAAGTGAAGTAATATTAATAGGCAGGAAAATAGTTGAAATATTTTCAGTCATTTAGACCTTTTTTAAGATACCTTGCAAAGGAAAGCTGGTGGTTCTGAAATAGTTTCTGTAAAGTTACAAAACACTTTTAAAGCTTTCATTGTTTAGAGCAGTGATTTTTCAACTGGTGTGCCACAGAATTTTTAAAACATTCGGTACTTGGCTATTTAGTCAGGGGCCCTGACCTCTTTTCCCTTAGATTGTCAAATTTTAACAATACACATTTGGAAAACCTACTTTGTTATATAACGAACTTTCAGCTTTAATGGACATGCCCTTGCTCGAATTAGTCCGTTATGTTGAGGCTTTACTGCATTACTAAAAATCTGAAAATAATTTAGGCTAGGTACTAGTCCTAGTTATTAAAACAAAGTCGCAGTAATTGAAGCAGTTTGTTATTATCACATGAATTATCAAATCAGTGCAGAAGATTACACCCCATAGATAGAATTTATTATGTAATAAATGATGTATTTCAAACAGACAACTGAGAAAACAGTTGGGATGAGACTTCATAAGCTCACATCAGAATAGATACCAGAGGATCAGATATTTAAACACGAGAAATGAAGGCGTAAAAACTCTAGAACAGACCATGAGTTTGTTTTTAAATAATTCAATGTGAGGAAAACCTTTCTAACTATAACATACCCCAAATGAAAATAAAAATTTATATATATTTGACAGTAATAAAAAATTAACTCCATTTATTTATTCTTCCTCCGAGAGGAAGAAGGAGATAGGATGAGAGAGAGAAACATCAATAATGTGAGGGAATCATTGATCGGCTGCCTCTTGCGTACCCCACACTGAGGATGAAGCCATTAACCCAGGCATGTGCCCTGACCAGGAATTGAATCGTAACCTCCTGGTTCATAGGTTGATGCTAAACCACTGAGTCAGTTATCTGCATTTAAATATGAAAATTTGCCCTAGCTGGTTTGGCTCAGTGGATAGAGCATTGGCCTGCGCACTGGAGAGTCCCAGGTTTGATTCCAGCCAAGGGCACATGCTCGGTTTGCAGGCTTGATCCCCAGTAGGAGATGTGCAGGAGGCAGCCAATCAATGATTATCTCTCCTCATTGATGTTTCTATCTCTGACTTCCTCTCTGAAATCAGTAAAAATATATTAAATAAATATGAAAATTTTATAAATGTACAGTAAAAGTAATTGTCAAGTTTTTGCCCTGAAGAATTTTTTTAAACTACAAATTGGGAACAAGTGTGTGTGTGTGTGTGTGTGTGTGTACATACATACATACACATACACATGTGTGTACATATATGTGTGTGCGTGTGTATATAGGTAAATTCACACAAACATCTTCATGTAAATGAATATAAAAAAGACTAATAACCCAATGGAAAAATGGGCAAAGGATAGGAAGGTATAGCTATAAAAATTTTTAAATAGAAATATTCTACATGCATAAAGATGTTTAATCTCATTTAGTATAAGAGGGTGGAAATTGAAACATACAAATATATTTAACCCACACACTGTGCTGTCAAGCATATTGGGAAGCATACACTCAAATGCTTTGTTCAGGAGAATGTCATTGTTGGTACATTTTACCAGTATTTAAATGGTTTTCTTTACTCTTGCATGTGCAAATGGTGTGTGCACAAGGATAGTCATTGCGTCATTATACTGGCAAAAGATTGCTAATCTAAATGTTATCCGTTGAGCACGGTCAGATACATTCTGTGTGCACATGGGATACTGTGCTTTAAGATGGGAAGAGAATGAGCGAGCCTCTGGACGCAGTGACCTCGTGCAGGAACTGGATGGCTTGGGCATAGGAGCATACTTTGTACTTTTTTTCCATATTTGAGATTTTTTTTGTGTTTATGTATTTTTTAATATATTTTATTAGTTTTTAATAAATTATTAAAGGGGAGAGGGATAGAGAGTTAGAAACATCAATGAGAGAGAAACATTGATCGGCTGCCTCCTGCATACTCCCCACTGGGGTTGTGCCCGCAACCAAGGTACGTGCCCTTGGCTGGAATCGAACCTGGGACCCTTCAGTCCGCAGGCCGACACTCCATCCACTGAGCCAAACCAGCCAGGGCTACTTTGTACTTTTAAAGATTCTTCATTAGTCTTAGCTCAGTCTGACTTCTTAACCTTCCCTGTAGTTTGTCTTGCTTATATCCATCCTTGCTCAGTTGTTTCCGTCTGGTTTTTTTTTCGGCTTGTTTTGGTTTTGATTGTCCTTTATTTAAACTATAATTTAAATGTAAGATTCCAGTAAATGTGGCAACATTGCTGAAAGTGTAAGCTTTTCAATCTCTCTAAACCAATTTGCTTGACAGTATGAATTTTTTTCTTTGTAGTATATAGATACAAATATTTCATTTATTGTTTGGAGGAAAGGCAGATGAGGTTACAGCTGCAATCTAATTAATTTTGAGGATTATCTCCCTTTTCGCTAACTGTCCTTTTTCTCTTCCTTTCCCCTCTCTGCCTCTCCACCTCTCTCCTGTCACTCTCCCCCTGTACATGTAGGATGCACTGGCAGCCTTAGAAACTCCAGGAGGGCCTAGCGAAAAGAAAAGGAAGCAGAGGACGCCACTCTCTGAAGTCATCGGCAGAAACTTGAAGCTGGCTTTGGCAAATAGCTCACGAGATGCTGTGGCTCTTTCTGCCAGCCCTCCACTGAAGGACACTCAGTCAGAGAAGGTAGGGTTAGACCTCTTACTAAAAAGATGTTTTAGGTCAAATATTACAAACAGTAATGTAATGGTCAATGCGTTTTATTTTCCATGGACAGGAACAGGAAGAAGCTCCAAAGCCACTTCACAAGGTAGTGGTATGTGTTAGTAAAAAACTCAGTAAGAAGCAGAGTGAACTAAACGGGATTGCGGCTTCTCTAGGAGCAGATTACAGGTATTGCCCATCTTTCTGATAGGTGGTGATATGGCCCAAGTTTATAGGGGAACCTCGAGTTCTGTGGCCGCCTACAAAGAAACATTTCTTTTGCCTTTTAGTGTGTCATCTTATGTACAAAATCTCTCCGAATGATTTTTAATTCACATTCCTTTAAATTGTTCTCTGCCGCCCTGACTGGTTTGGCTCAGTGGATAGAGCGTTGGCCTACGGACTGAGGGGGTCCCAAGTTCGATTCCGGTCAAGGGCATGTACCTTGGTTGGGAGTACATCCCCAGTAGGGGGTGTGCAGGAGGCTGCTGATCCATGTTTTTCTCTCATTGATGTTTCTTACTCTCTATTCCTCTCCCTTCCTCTCTGTAAAAAATCAAAATAAATTAAAAAAAAATGTTCTCTGCCATATCAGTCCACTCTTATATGTGTGCCTTTTAGGGTGCATTCAACAAATTTTTGATAACCTATTTTGTGCCATTCACTGTTCTAGAAACTTGGCATCTAGGTATGAGATTAAGCATATTTTTACCTAGTGATTTTCAGATTAGAGCCCTTTATGAGTAGTACTAAGTGTTCTAGCAGTACTCCTGGATTAAAAAGGTCTTTTTGTGGGTGTTTAATTTCTGTGATTTTTACTGCTTTGGAGACATAGATTAGCCAAGCTAAAGGCATATCTCCAGCACAGATGGCGTCAGGGTGAGAGAATTGAGAGACTCTGGCCAATCTGAGTTGACTGATTCCTTCACAGTCCACAGTGTTAGTTTTCCTGATCACTTGTATTCAGCCGTTCATAGAGAGCATAACGAGTGGCTTTAGAAGTAGCAAACAGCTGGAGCATTACGACTAGCTTCATCTTTCCCTTTAGTAGTCCTATCATTTCAGTTAGCTTTCTATTTGATAAAATAAATTAGATCAGGAGAATATAAAAATAAAATGTGTCACAGTTATCAGCATTTATTGTAGGATAGTGAAGCTTTCTTATAACTATTACCTATTATATATATAAAATGTAGTATTATCTATTGTTATGTTAGTCACCTATTATATTACCTAATTACTGGTTACTGAACACTTAATATGAGCATTATCTTTTTCCATTTTCATAATAGTCTGAGGGAATATATATATATGTCAAAAATTGAATGCTTCCTTGGGTATTTGGATGTGGACTTGATGTAAGACCTTAAAGGAATATACATGACTTGTGTTTTTATGACCCTTAAAATGCCAATCCTCTCAGTATGAAAAACAGAACGTATTGCTGAAATTCCTAAATAGGATTTAACTGGCCAATTGCATTAATTTAAAGTTTATATTAAATCTATGCCTGAAATGGGTTTCTCGGACTTGGTGATAGTTGAGAAGGAAGAACCCTTGGATATGCAGAGGTTACAGTAGTTATGTATTCGTAGGATAATCACTTCTCAAGTGCAGATATCCCAGATGTCCCATCCATAAGCTAGGACCAGAACTTCCTAAGGAGAACACTGATCCTGTCTCCCGCTTCCAGCAGTTAAAACATCTAGACCAGAGCTGTTCAGCACATCAGATGCAGATAAGTCAGGAAAATACTATGTAGGAAGAATCAGGAGATTAAAGCATAATAAAATAGTTAAGAGTGTGAGTTTTAAAGTCAAACTTGGCTCTAACACTTACTGAATATCCTTGAACATGTTATTTAACCATGTCCTTCCTATAGTTCTTTTATCTGTAAAATCAATATAATACCAGTGTTTTCTGGATTGTTGTGAGTACTATATGGAGATAATGATGTGTAAACTACATGGTCTATTATCGGTGTAGAACAAGTGTATAATGAATAGTGACTGCCAACAACTGAAGACAGATTGAATGCTTGGATTAGAAAATACTTTTATTACTATAAAGTTATATTCATTATAAGAAAGTTGAAACGGTTCAGAAAAAATAAAGAAAAAATGGTATTCTAAAGTACATCCTTCCAAATATCTCCCTGTATCTATATATACCTAGAAATATATGTATAAAATTTGACCAAAAAAGTGGAGCCTATCATTTAATATTCTTGCTTGTGCTTGTTCTTGAAATTTTGCAAATGTCAAAATATTGTATTCATAGAGAATGATGATCATCTTAAACTAATGTAGATATTTTTCTTAGTTGGTTTTTATACTTGGTTGTTCCAGGTGGAGTTTTGATGAAACGGTGACTCATTTCATCTTTCAAGGGCGACAGAATGACACTAATCGAGAATATAAATCTGTAAAAGAAAGAGGAATACACATTGTTTCAGAGCACTGGCTTTTAGAAGTAAGCAATACTTTTTATCCAGCTGTGTCTGTTAAATGAAAATGTATATGAACACTACTTCCAGGCATAAACCAATTTCAGTGTACGTAAAAAAGTTTGATTTCCTTAGTTATTTAACAGTGCACATCTCATTTCTTTGGCATCAAAAACTAAAGATCTTTATTCCCTAAATACTTAAATATTTAATGGGTATTATTTCTGAGTCTCTGATTCTGTTTTACCAAAGAGAAATGATATGAAAAAGAAGTTACATTAATTATCCTTAAATTATTATATGTATTTACCAATACAACTATCTTTTCTTTCGGGTATTTCCTTGGAAGGTAGTTGATAGCTTGGCAAAAGCATAGAAGTAGAATTAGATGTTATACATTAGTAAACATGACATTAAAAAGTGAGGACAATATTGAATATAAACTGCAATTTAAAAATTAAAAAAAAATTTTAAGTGAGAGTTTGTCCTTTGTATAATGGGTGTTTTAGTATCAACTAGCTTTCAAAACTTAAATTTAGCAAGCCCTGGCTGGTGTGCTAAGTGGTTAGAACATTGGCCTGCACACTGAAGAGTCATCAGTTCGATTCCTGGTCAAGGATATGTACCTAGGTTGCAAGTTCCATCCCCGGCCAAGGTCGGGGCACGTGTGGGTGGCGACCAATCAATATGTCTCTCTCAAACTGAAGTTTCTGTCTCCTCCCTCCCTCCCTCCCTCCCTCCCTCCCACACACTCTAAAAAACTCAGTAGGAAAAAATATCCTCAGATGAGGATTAACAAAAAACCAACCAAATAAGCCTTGCATTTTTATCCTGTCATTATTACCTGATGTATTGATTAACCTTGTCCAACTTAACATCATTTATTCTCTGAGATGTTCTCAGTCCTGCTTCAAGCACACCATTCTATTGCAGTGTGCCCAGGAATATAAGCACCTTCCCGAATCTCTGTATCCACATACTTACAATCCCAAAATGAGCTTGGATATCAGCGCAGTGCAAGGTGACAGACTTTGTAATAGTCGACTGCTCTCAGCTGATGGGACAACAAAGAATGATGAGGTAGGTAATATGGTTGGTACATTTTCCCCCTCCTTGAGCAGAGCGTATAATCATATATGGTTGTGAAACCTTATACAATGGCTTGGTTTGACCAACTGTTGTTTTTCTCCTTCAATAGCCCGATTATTTGCCTGTAGAAGAAAATGATATAGATAATATGACCACCAGTAACAACGAAGAAGCAACATCAAATGGAAATGGAAGGAATGACTCTAAAGGAGGTAAAGTATTTTAAATTATTTTTAAAAAATTAATACATAATTTCTTTGCATCAAATGGAAAAATAAGTGCTAAATAGAAATAAAACATATATTTGAAAATTGATTGAAGTCCCGTGCCAGTCATCCTATCTAATAAAAGAGTGATATGCAAATTGACCATCACAAGATGGCTTCCCCCATGTGTTCAAAGATGGCCAGCAAGGGAGGGCACTTGGGAGGGACCCAGGTCTGTAGGGGAGGGCAGTTGGGATGGACCATCCTGGCAATCAGGCCGGCACAGGAGCAGTTAGGTGTTTATCAGGCTGGCAGGGGAGAGGTTGGGACCAGCAGTCCTGGATTGTGAAAGGGATGTCCGATCCCACTGGTGGGATCGGGCCTAAACGGGCAGTTGGACATCCCTCAAGGGGTCCCAGATTGGAAAGGGTACAGGTTGGTCTGAGGGACACCACCCCCACCCCCCACCCCCACTCCGTGCACGAATTTCGTGCACTGGGCCTCTAGTTAAGAATATTTAAAACTTTAAGTGGTTTAAGTGAAATAGTCCTATTTTATTAAAGGTAGGTAGAGTTGGTGACTAAAATTTTTTTCCTTTGGTTTAGTTCTTTTTAGTGATACTCGGAAAGTTCTATTATATGTAAGGTGACCAGATTTTAACATTGGTAAAGCGGGACACCATGGACCACTTGGCCGCTGAAAACCGTATATTCCCTTCCTGTTCTCCCACCGTTCCCTAGCTTGTCATGCATTCTTTCCAAAAATTGGGACTTTTTTTAAAATGCTGCGGGTCAAATAGTTAAAAATTGGGACTGTCCGCATCTGGTCACCTTAATCATATGTAATATATGTATCAATATGTAAGTAATATATATATGTGTGTAACATAATGTATAATTTTTTTAACATATTATGAACTGTGGAGACCCTTTGGTCTGTGGGCCAAGGCTCACATGGTTTTTTTGTTTGTTTGTTTATTGCTTAAAATATTACAAAGAGTAGTACATATGTCTCTTTCTTTTTTCCCCTTGACCTTCCCCCAGCCTCCCTACCCCCCAGTGTCTTGTGTCCATTGGTTATGCTTATATGAATGCACAAAAGTCCTTTGGTTGATCTCTTTCCCCTCCCCCTGGCTCACAGGTTTTAAAGGTACAGAAGGAGGTATGAAGAGCTTTTACCTTTCAATGTTATAGTTTTTTGTGTATCTTTCAAGGGCTGTTTTATGCATAAATGATCATAAATATGTATATTCTCTCCTGACCTACTTTTAAAAAAAAAAAAAAAACATAAATTTTGGCTCAGTAGTTAGAGTGTCTGCCTGCAGACTGAAAAGTCTCGGGTTTGATTCTGGTCCAGGGCATGTACCTTGGTTGCAGGATCAGTCTTTTTTTTTTTTTTTTTTTTTTTTTTTTTTTTGGCAGTATATAGTACTCATTGTATTAATGTCCCACTTAGCCAGTGCCTTGTTGATGGGCATCTAGGGTATTTTTAATTTTTTGCTATTATAAAGAGTGCTGCAATGAATAGTCATATACTCTAATAAAAGCATAATATTGAAATTGACCGGTTCTCTGGGATGCTTAAGCCACACCCACCAGCCAATCAGAGCGGCTGTATGCAAATTAACTCAGCCAAGATGAAGGCCGGCAGCCACAGAGGCAGATGCGGTGCAGGCAGCAAGGTGGGCAGGGCGGGTGGGGCAGGTGGTGGGCCGTGGGGTGGGTGGGGTCCCAGACTGTGAGAGGGCACAGGCCGGGCTGAGAGACCCCCTGCCCAGTGCACAATATATTGTGCACCGGGCTCCTAGTATAAGTGTCCCCTTTTTAATGGATTGATATTTTATATTTTCCATACTCATTCTACCCTGCCCGAAGCTTTCCCTATGACTTTTTACTCTTGCTGTGATCATTCTGAAAATATTTAGTACCTATTTCAGTGTTTAGTCTATAATATATGTATGCATATATAGTGTGATATGTTTTCAAGGACCATTGGGGGAAATCACATACATAAAAGACTGTTGTGCACTTCAGACTGTAGTACCTAAATGAGAGCACGTAAGAAGCAGGCAGGGTGCTCTACAAGAGAGAATCACTGCAAGTCTTAGCAGAGTGACTTCGAAGGGCTTCCTGATTTTTTATGCACAGGCCTCGTGGTAAGGGCTGCCTTCGTATTCTGCAGTATTCGTAGTAGTCTTAGTACTTTACTAATAGCCTGTAAGTAATATTCAGTAAATGTCAAATCATTCAACCAAATCTAACAAAATAGTTAATATGAATAAGATGTGATTTTTAAAAAGAGAAACCTTAATAGGTATATTTGTGTGTATTTCAAGCACTGACTCAGACCTTGGAGATGAGAGAGAATTTCCAAAAGCAGCTTCAGGAGATCATGTCTGCAACATCAATAGTGAAACCCCAAGGGCAAAGGACCTCGCTTTCAAGAAGTGGTTGTAACAGTACTTCTTCAACCCCTGACAGCGCTCGCTCCGCCCGCAGTGGACGAAGTAGAGTCCTGGAGGCCCTAAGGTAGGTACCTGTCACTCATCCTGGTGGCAGCAGGAGGTGACTACATGACTTGAGAGAAAGGTAGCTTCTTATGCAGGTACCTACTGACTCAGTTCCATGAGTTAAGCCTAATTTTGCTTTTCTTTCTTTTTTTTTTCTTTTACTTTGTCTATCAAGACCACTAAAAGGGCTATACCACTGGGCCTTATTTAGCCCAAACTACCTACAGGTTTCACAAAAGTAGGTTTACAGTTGTAAATATGTGAAACACAGAATTTGGGGGGTCGGGGGCGGGGGTCTTTTTTTTTTTTTTTAATTTAGAGGAAGTGGGGGAGAGAGAGAGAGAAACATCAGTAAGAGAGAACCATTGATAACTGCTTCCCACATGCCCCCTACTGGAGATTGAGCCCGCAACCCAGGCATGTGCCCTGACTGGGAATTGAATGGCAACTTCTTGGTGCATGGGACGATGCTCAACCACTGTGCCACACTTGCTAGGGCCAGAGTTTATTCCTGTATTGTTAATCATTGAATTATTTTCCATTCAACAACTATAAGCCTACTTTTGTCCACCCCTGTATATTATATTCAGACACCACCTTCCTCGCTTTTCTGACTTCCCTCCTTTGTTCCAAGCAGTTCTGGAATTCTTAATTGGGGGCAGGAAACAGATACACAGATTTGGTTTCTCACCAAGCAGTGCTTCACAGTGAGGTGTGATTTAAACAGATATTTCTTATTGAAACTACATGTATTTTGTATTCTCTACTAATCTATCTTCTAGGAAAGATGATTATAGATCTTAGTGTGATGTGACTTAGTTCAGTAGCATTACATCATCATTTTCCTGATAGGAAACTCTCTAATTATATGATAAGCAGTATGGGACTTATACATTTATAAGATAAATGCATAGATTAATTAATTCAAGATATATTTCATGAGGCTAATTCTCTGAGTAACAGTGCCTTTTTGTTAATATACTTCAGGTTATGTTTTATCATTACAGAGAGCCTAAATCATGTGGCAAGTTAGAGTAAATACTGTGAGACTAAAAGGCTATCCTCCTTGTTTTGAGGCAAGTGAACTCTTACTGGTATCATCAGTTTTGGTAAAGTCTTTTAAGATTTTTTAATATTACATATACTACATACACACACACATAATTGGATCATCTAAACTAATAAAAGCGGAATAGTAAAATTAATCGTTTCTTTGGGACGCCCAATAGCCAATCAGAGCGGCTGTATGCAAATTAACCCAGCCAACATGGCGGCCTCCATTCACGGAGTAAACGGCAGTTTCCATTGCAGCAGGAGCGAAAGTGAAACTGCCTGCGCGCTGGCTGGCTTAGCCTTGACGGAAAGCAAAACACACATTTGCAACATTGTATAAATCATAGAATCCTCGGAGCTGAAGCTGGGCCTAAGTCTAAGAGTATAACATTGTTTCATTATAGACGCCACGAGGTGAGGCAGAGAGGAGGCTTTGTTAGTAAAAGGCCTCACCTTAAAGGAACAGCATCAATTATAGAAGATAAATCCTAGAAACCTGCGTCCAGCCAGCCTTGCTGGGACGTTGGGTCAATGGGAGCTGTGGGCAGCCTGAAAGCGCCAATCAGCCCGTCACCCACACTGGCCACAACCCAATGGGGTGAGGGACGTTCCTGGGGGTTTGGCCAGCCTGGAGACAGCCATCAGCCCCTCACCCAGCCTGGTCAGGCACGCCAGCAGGTGGACATCCCCAGACTATGAGAGGGCACAGGCTGGGCTGAGGGACCTCCCAAGTGCACAGAGCGGCTGCAGGGCGGAATAGTGCAGGACCCAGGACCAGTGAGTGGGAAAGAGGCGGCAGGGTTGGAGGGCATCGGGAAGCGGGTAAGAGGCGGCAGGGGGTCGGCGGCCTGCTTGGTGGGCTTCCCAGGCCCTTTGCGGGGCATCAGGGCGCGGGTAAGAGGCGGCAGGGGGTCGGCGGCCTGCTTGGTGGGCTTCCCAGGCCCCTTGCAGGGCACCAGGAAGTGGGAAAGCAAGGTGGTGGGCCAGGGAGTGGGAAAGAGGCAGCGGGGGGTCAGTGGCCT